>VXAZ01002838.1:4398869-4433971 GCA_013399875.1 Gymnorhina tibicen | reverse complement strand
CTTCCCTTCCCTTCCCTTCCCTTCCCTTCCCTTCCCTTCCCTTCCGCGAGTGCATGTTGCGCCGACCTCGCCGGGTCCATTTCCGATGTGCTTGGGATACGGTCTGCAGAGTCGTGGGGCGAGGGGGAGGCACGGCGGGGACAGATGTATGTGTGTGTTGGGCGGGGGGAGACCCCTTCTTTCTCGCTCCTTTCCATTTTTCAGTCTTGCTGTGAACAATTGAACTTTCTCTGAACCCCTTCTCACACCTGGGAAAGCCCGATGCTTCGTGTGGAACCCGGGCCATAGCTTACAGTCTTTAAATTGACTGCGAGTTTTGCTTTTTAAAAAGAACAGCCCTGTCCATGATGAGGAGATTGTCAAAAGGTGCTTTAAATTAATGTCAAGCGTATGCCAGCTGAGTCCTGAGCTTTTGGAGGAAAATAGAGGCATTGGGAAGGAAAAGGAGAAAGATGTTCTCATGATCTGGGCACCCTGAGCTTCTTGTAAAATGAACAAAAAAAATGAAAACCAAATAATGGGTTAATAGAAGTAGCACGTTCATATCAGAGCATTTCTTACTTCTCAAAAATGTTTCTTATTTTTCCAGTTTGAGATATGCATGTTTCTAGGAAGATTTTTCCTCCAAATGCTTATTTATATTTATGAAACAAAGAATAGGAAATATTGAATGTTCAGTCTAAACATGAGTGGGCATTTTTGAAGTCCAAAGCTGGTTTTGGCCAGCTTATATTGTACAGCAGTATTTCTAAAAGGATTGTTTGCTTTGCTTCAGATAATATGATAAATGCAAAACAGTCTTGGTTATTCACCAGCATAACCTCCTCTAATTTATAGATTCATTCAGACAAAGTGCTTCATGTAATAATCTCACTGTCAATAATTATTAATTATTGACAACAGTGATAAATATTTTTGGCACTATATAAACACACATACAATTCTGCACTGCAGAACAGGTAGGCGAGAAATGAAAACCAGATCAGACAGGTAATGATATTACCAGGCCAACAGGTAATGATATTATCAAAATCACTTCAGAAAGGGAGGTCTGATCATGGTTGATGAAGAAAAAAATTACTTAAAACCATGTGTCTATCTGAAGATTTAATGGCAAAGGGCAATTTCCTGGATTTCACTGAAGTCAAAAGAGCTTTGATCAGTCAGTGAGATCAGTATTTTATGCAGTGATTGCATTTTGTGACAATGCTATCACAGCTGATATCATTTCATGACAATGCACATTTCCTGCATAACTGCCTCATTCATTTTTATGCTTTCTGTTACCCTAGAGTTTGTACTAGGCATAGATTAAGATTCTATTATATTAGATGCTGGCTTCCAAAGACCTTATAATCGTAGTAAGAGACAGATACAGTATAAGAGGGTGTAAGCGAGTATGAAGAAACAACAGACCAAAACTGAGTGGTATAACAGGTGGTTGCATTAACACACCAGCAGTCTGGCTGATTTCAAGCTGTTCATAGATAAGAGTTTTAGAGAGGAATAAGACAGAGGACAATGAAGGGGTTTTGCAAATGTTTATAGGAAATTATTCTCATATGTGAGTGCAGAGGCATGGAAGGTAACCCAACGGGTTTGCAAATGTAACAAGTGGGCAAAGGATGCCCACAACCAGAGCTAGCAGAGGCTGGCATCAAGTGCTGGGAACTGAGCAAAAACTGCAGGTTGAATAGGCAGAGAGAGGCCTCAAAGAAAATGCAAAGTGGAAGCAAGAACCTTATGCTTCATGTAGCAGAGGAAATGAGAAATCAAAGTGACGTGCAGAGTGGGGTGACATGTTGACTTACTTTTCCTTGAACTAAAGATCTGTGGTCTAAATTGTCACCATTATACCACTCTCTTTGTACTACTCCAGCAGTTCAAACTGTTAGGTTGCATTCTTCTGACTAGAGGACCAGTAGGTGAGGCAGGCCAAGAAAGAGGCCAGAGATTTACCGCTCTTCAGAGATGCTTAGGGCCACGGGTAACTAGTTTCAAATTTAAACACCTGGACAAAGGTTTGTTTGGACAATCCTCAGCACTGTCCTGCTGCAGAAGTGGCATAATCCTCCTTTCTGCTCACTGGATCTTACACTTACCTTGTGTTGCCTCTATTAAAAGATATGTCTTGCATAAAATATATTTTTCCAATTCACACTCTTGAGTCAGGGTTTTCCTTTGAGAAGTGAACACTGAGGGTAAGAAGGGGACATTAAAGGAAAAACTAATTCGTTGATATGTTAAGATACAAAACACTTAAGTTGAACAGCACTATTCCTCCTGTTGCAATTTACTTGGAGATACACAGAAAACCTTTGACCCTGTTCTATCCTTTTATGTGGGTGGAACTCAGCAGAGACCCAAGTTCATAAGGAAGTAGATGAAGATAGCATCACCATGGAAACCTTAACCTCAATTCCTGAAATTTGGGCATCTTAAAAATCCTGCACATTCTATCTTCTATACTTGCCTCCCTATGATGCTTTGCATTTGACAAACATTAGCTTTTCTATTAAAAGAGGTTTTCTTACTGTTCACTGCCTCCATTCAGACAGATGATTTACTAACATACCTAATTTTAACCATGTGGATTCCATCCATAGGATTATGGACATAAGTGAAGTTAAGCACAGGCTGAAGTACCCTGATCATTGCATGCTATGCATTATGTATAAGCAAGCCAGGAAAAATAGAGTACACCAGAATGAAGAAATTGAAAGCCGAGGCAATGCGTATATCAAAAAACACATAAAAATGGGGAAAAAAAGTTTCAAATCTCTTGTTCTCATTGGAGTTGAACTGGATTAAGATAGAACAAGTTGTTTAGAAAGTAGCCAAAAGAAAACAACTGAAGGTGTAACTGTCTTCTCAAATTATCTGGAGCATGTGGAGACAACTATCCAGTTTACATCATCACCAATCTGTTCTTTTTAAAATAGGCCATGGCTGTTAAATTGAAAAAAAATCCCAAAACCAAAAACAAACCCACAATAAAAACAGTCCCAGATACCCTAAAGTGCACACATTGTTGATTTCTGAATTTTCTTTCTGTTTGTTATGTTTGTATTGGGATAAACTATTCTACAAGCTGTAATCAGTGTCTCCCAGATTTCCTTGTTTCCCAGAAACTGAGGGATATTTCTGAAATCCACTATTCCAATTCAGTTATATGACGTACTATAGAAATAATTCAACCAATGAGAACGCTGAGCCATAACATAGTAAGAATGACAGCATCCATAGTAAAGGCTTTTGCACAAACAACAAAAATCAGACGATAATCAACCAAAAAGTATTCACAGATATATTTTTTTAATGGTCACATACTTCCCCATCTATATTTAGAACATAGTTGTTGCATCACTATCACTATGAGTAGTGAATAGATATTCACACACACACACATACATGTGTATGGCTCTAATCCTCATTTATTCTGCAGTGGTGAATAAATCCTTGCTGTAAATGAGTCTCCCTCACAGAGAGAGAGAAAGAGAGACAAAAGCCACATCCTTAGACAAATATGCCATCTATCTTCATATGCAAGAGAGATACCAAATGATTCACTTATGGCTATGCCCCTCAAGAGTAATCGTTTCTTCCCTTATAAAGGCAAATATCTGAATGTATTTGAGAGATATGCACTTTCTGTATGTTGGTCCGTTTGCCTGTCTGTAGATAGAGGCAGAGTTATTGTTTCCATGATTTGTGATTTTATCACAGTGGAAGTCTGCCTGCCCATTAAAAATCTGCATTTGCCTACAGTGCAGAAATTTGTTAAGAAATTTGCTCAGAGCTGGCATTTGAAATATTTGATTTAAATTAATTTTTTTTTAATCCAGGATTTGAAGGAAAAGAAAAAGTGTCAGTCTTTATGGACTTTCCCAGAGTAAGAAAACCTTTTCAGACTGTTAAATCAATGTTGGTGGCCTAAAATTTTAAAACACTAAATTTTACATCTAGATTTTACTGTTGCCAAGTTTCCTTTGGAAAGAACAGTCAAACTACTTTTTTTCAAAACAGCACTAAAAAAATCACATTATTGTTTAGCATGCAGACAAAATGCAGATGTGATCCTACTTTATTTTAACATATGCATTGCATTGTCGTCAAACTGACCGTATTTCTGTCTGGCTCCCACTCGTGATGAAATTAATCACAGGACTTTCAGTGAGCTCAGTGGAAGCTGGAAAGAGTTCTGTACCTATAGATGGGGAAGGACATGCCAAGGGTGGAAGCTTCTTGCCTTGCGTGGAGCCAGGACAATTCACTGAATTCAGCTAAAGTCTTTCAGTAGGTTTTCTTTGTCATTCAGAGACTCCAGAGGCACAAACCAACCTGGAAGATGGTCCATCTAGTTCCTGGGTTGTATTTAGAGGATCTGTTGAATATAGACTGACTTAAGCATATGCTTAAATGTTTTACTACAATAAGACTTTAGTTCACCTGCAGGGAATAATCTTTCATTTATTACTTTCTTGAGATGTAAGCAGTCACACTCTAAACCAAATACTTGGTACAAAACAAACAAAAAGCACTATTTTTATTTGTTATTCTGATAGTCTCTAAACAAACCAAAAGTAAATATTATTTTGTCTGACAATTTAAGTGTTTTTAGAGATGGATGGAGGTTTATTGAATCACTGACTTTAGGTAAACTTTCAGATTCAGAAACACACTTCTAAATTTCCTTGATTGTTTCTAAAAACCAATTCCAATTTTTAAAGCATCTCTGCAGGTCTATAGCAAGACAAGTGGAAACACTAATCACAGGGACTGGGATGGAATTTTAACTGCGTGCATATGGCTTGAATCAGTGGGAAGTGTAGCAGCACCTGATCTGATAAGACCCAGTAGCACACTGCCAGACAAGGTATTGGCTCAGATTAGACACGCTTTAACACTATGCCTCAGTTATAACAGAGCCTCCTCTCTCAGCATGACAGATTTGGTGGAGCACAAGGCTGGGTTGTAGCAATGCTGTTGCTTCTGGTTCTGTGTCTGGATGACTTTCAGCCAGCTAGACATTTCTGTCCCCACAACCACTTGCATGGGACAACAACATTATTAGAAGTTTCCATCCCCCTTTTGCAAAGATTATTGTGTTTCTCTGTGGAGGTAATAGGCAAACCTAGTACCTAGGCTTGATCTTCTGGCCTGTTGTAATTTTTATTTAGTTTGATGTCTTTGTTTTCATGAGTAGATTCTGTGCCCTTTATGCCTGCACTAAGAAAGTTTAATCCTTGTTCTGAAATACTGCTTTGAAGAAGAATTACAATTAGAGGTATCTCTTCTGCTTAGTTCGTCCATTAGGGATTTCAGCTTTTTTCTCATTTGGATGGAGTTGAAACAACATTATTAAATAGAATCTTTCTTTCTTTACATTATTAAATTCAAATTCCTGGTTATTCTCCTGGAAGTCACATGTTTATGCAGCTTTAGTGTAAAACACAGATTTTTCTAGTTTACTACCTGACAAGGGTAAATAAAAGTGAAGGTGTTAATTCTGTCTTGATGGTTTAGTCTTCCAAGTAGAGTGTCATTTGAATAGGTATGGTACACTTGCATTTTCACTGTGTTATATTCCATTGTGGAATAATTTCCCTTCCTCTGTTTCATCAGATATATATGGATGACCCAGAAGGATGGAGGACTTTCCACAGAGTGTATATAGTTTAGCTGTCTTTTTTGTCATGAACAATGACTAGGGATCAAGCTGTCCTTACATTCAACAGGTTTTCTCTACTATTTTGTTCAGCCTATGTCCAGGAAATTTTTCTATGTGCCATTTTCATTTTTTCAAGGGAATTACACTCACCATTGCTTTTGCCTTTTCAAAACATATGACAGAAAGGTTTCTTAGCTTCAAGATATAAAATAAAAATAGTTCCTTTTCTTCTGCATGGTGGAAAGAAACAAATCTTTGGCTTCCTGCAGATTAACTAAAACAATCTTTTTTTCAGACTGCCAAGGAGAAAGTACCCATTTTCCAGAAGAAAGTGAAAGAAGCCAAGTCTTTTGTTCCAGAAAATATGAAATAGGGATGGATCCAAACCACAGAACTTGAATATAAATTGAGATTTTAGCCTTCTTACCAAAATTTATGGCATTTTTAATCTGAGGTTTTGTTTCAAGGCAATATTCAATAGAAAGTAAATTAAAGCAGACATTCCCCTTTTCTGGGAGGTCTTTCGGGTTCTTTTTCAAAGTTCAACAGACAAAAAGAGAGATTTCCCAATATGCATATGGCACATTAGCAGGTACAGCTGCAGTGTGAACGACAAAACCTCCACTGACAAACAGACACTACTACATCACCTTGCAATCACACTGGTGCTTTCAGAGAAACTCTGACTTTGGTGGGTCCATGGTGAATCATCACTGAAAGTGGAACTGAGGCACTCAGTCTCTAAGTAGCTTTTGTGCTTTGTAGTATCTTTCTTTGAATTTTTTACCATTCACCCAAGAGGGGTTATGCCCCTATTACTTGATGATACATTCTCATAAACTCAGAGAATCACAGAATCATACAGTAAGGGTTGGAAGGGACCTTAAAGGTCATCTAGTCCCAGCTGTTCCTGCCATGGGCAGGGACACCTCCTACTAGATCTGGTTGCTTAAGGCCTTGTATAACCTGGCCTTGAACATTGCCATGGTTGGGTCATCCAAAGCCTCTCTGGGCAACATGTTCCAGTGCCTCATCACCCTCACACTAATGAATCTCTTCCTAATATCTAATCTAAATTTCCCCTCTTCCAGTTACCTCATTACTCCTTGTCCTATAACTACAGCTCCTGATGAAGAGTCTCCCAGATATTGCAAGGTTGTGTTGAGGTCTCCATGCAAGCCCAGTGATCCTTGTGGGTCCCTCCCGACCCAGAATATTCTGTCAATCTTGGAATCTCTGAACCTTCTCTTCTCCAGGCAGAATAGCCCAAACTTTCTCCGCCTGCCTTCTTAGGGGAGGTGCTGCTGCTCTCTTACCAACTTCCTGGCCCTGCTCTGGACTTGTGCCAACAGTTTCAATACACGACTTCTCTGCTAGTCTTGACACAAAACATCATGTATGTATAGGAGGTATGAATAAGTCTGCAACCAAAAGTAACCCTATAATCAATAGGACTGGGTGCAATTGGTGATCTTGCAGGTTTTTAAGTGAGCCTTTGGGTCTTTTAGCATTTTACGATTTTTTTTTCTTATGAATAATAATTAAAATGAAAGTCCAACAATGAGACATCTGTTTAAAGAAGTTCCAGCTGAAGTTCCCTCTCTGGCTTCCAGGGCATTTTGTAGGGCTTATTAGCTTAGTTTATCCTTAATGAAATATTTTAGCCTTATTCTCTGCATGAGTTGTGAACACTTCAACAACTGAGCATTCTTTACAAGAAGCTTATCTTCAGTGATATATTCCTTTTCCACTCCTGATTTATGGTATTTTCAGCATAAGTCTGTTTGCCTAACTTACCTCAAGAGTGACGTGGTTATAAAATATAACTACATTTAAAGAGTCCATGAGCTTGGCTGGTAAAAATTGATTAAGGATAATCAATGATCAAGTAGAAAGGAGCAAGTCCTCACCATGACAGTATTAGCTAGTCAAGGGTAAACTGCAGTCCAGAGTAGTTCAACAGTTACAAACCAAGTTTTACTGTTATGACATACTGACATGAAGTCTTTCAGGATAGCCAAGAACAGAGAGAGGGTGTCAAGACAACAGAGCCCCTGATGGCTGTATTCCAGTTGGCAGTATTATAAAATAGAAGATTCTAAGTAAAAGACATTTTCAATCTCATTTTTACTGCATCCTTTTTCTGGTACAAAGAGCTAGTGTAGTTTCTCCCATCCACTTTTCACTACCGCTGATCACAACATTGAGACATCAAAAATTTTACAGGAAATTCCTATTCCACCAAAAAAAGAAAACAATCTTAAGTCTCTATGCTATCAAAAAGCAGAGAACAGAGTTAATCACATAATGTCCCACTGAAATCCTAACCTTTCTAGAAGTCTCCACATTGAGAAGCCTGGCTAAAGAAACTCTGCATGAGCAGTGTTCCTGAGCCATGGGTATTACTAATACTCTCTTCATACAATAGGTTTCCACTGTTTCCAGTGAATCAGCCTTAGAAAAAAGTGGTAAACTTGGCTCATAATTTTCAAAGCTTTGCATGAGGTATAATTGTCTGACCTTGTGGCTCAAAGTCATCCATTGGTTTTAATTGCAAAATGCCTGCTGACATAAATAAATAACCATACTGGGTTTTGGGCAAGCCTTTTCTCTATGAATGCAATACACCATCATCTAAAAAAACCCCCAACCTAAATAACATTAATCCTTTGCTACTACCCGAATGCTTTTCTTCCAAGGTTTTTAACATATTCAGGCACTTGAGTGCATTCGGTTTCACAACTTGTTTATCTCATAGCCATATGGATTATAAAACCTTGGCATGACCTCAAGATTAGACAGAAGAATGTGGAGGAAACATGAATATCCAATTCCTCTGAGTTAGAACACAAAGTTAGTTCTTTAACTATGGAACATGTTATTCCTTGCCTATATGTATAAATACTGTAGATGTAAAGAGAGAAAATACATACAGAGTATACATGACACAATACAATATTATCATAAAAATAATAGAATTTCTCAAGTTGGAAGGGACCCATAAAGATCACCAAGTCGAACTCCATGCTCCTTGCAGGACTACCTAACACTAAACCATATGACCAAGAGTAGTATCCAGAGTGCTCCTTGACCTCTGACAGACTTGGTGCCATGATCCCTTTCCTGGGGAGCCCATTCCAGTGACTGACCACCCTCTCAGAGAAGAACCTTCTTCTGATGAAACTTCACTCTATTTCCTTGTGCCCTATCACTGATCATCAAAGAGAGGAGATCAGCACTCTCCCTCTGCTGCCTTCCTTGAGGACTGTAGACTGTGTGGAGGTCACCCCTCAGCCTTCTCTTTTTCAAGGAGAACAAACCAAGTGACCTCAGCTGCTCCTTGTAAGCCTTGCCCTTGAGGCCTTTCCCCATCTTGGTCCCCTCCTCTGGACACACTCTAATAGTCTGATGCTTTTCTTATACTGAGGCCTCCAACTCAGCACACAGCGCTCATAGTGGGGCTGCACCAGAGCAGAATAGAGCAGGACAATCGCCTCCCCCGACCAGCCGGTGATGATGTTCTTGATGTACCCCCAGGACATGGTTGGCCTTTTTTGCTGCCAGGACACTGTTGACTCACATTCAACTTGGCATCAAGCCAGACCCCCAGATCTCTTTCCACGTGGCTGCTTTCCAATCTCTTGACCCCCAATATTTATGTATAATCAGGCTTATGCTGTCCTAGGTGCAGAATGCGGCACTTACTCTTGTTAAATTTCATATGGTTGGTAATTGCCCAGCTCTCAGGTATATTCACATCTCTCTCTGTAAGGCCTCTACACTTAACATAGCCCACGGTATCTCCTAGTTTAGTATCATTAGCAAACTTAATGTACATTTAACTACTGCATCCAGATCTTTACTCCAGGTAGTCAGATACTTTAAAAGGAATAGTCACCCCTTGTTTTGAGAAGCTGATACCTTAGGGCTCATAGATTAGCTTCATTGACTCAAACTGGAGCAGAATTAAAGCATTCCTGAAAAAATGGGTGACATCTTTCATAGTCTTTCAGCTTTGAAGGTAAATTATCAAACCCACAGTTTTTTAAACTAGTTAACAAGTTAAAATTATCTATAATGGTATCTTCCAACACTAATTAATTTTTCTATATACAAAAATTTCCTTTGAATCCTATTCAATCACTACAGAGAGAAAATATATTATTAATCCACTTTATCAAGTCTGACTGAATAGAACTTAATTACAAAGATGACTTCAACAAATTTCATTTGAGGTTTTTGCATTCTGAGAAATACAAAACACTACATGTGAAAGTCTGAAGCATGCCTTCAGTTGAAGGCAATCTGCAATGGCAGGACTGGGAGTGCAACCCCAAAACTTCACAGAAAGCCTGAGTGAACACTTCCAAAGCAGATATGATGAGACGAAATCTTCTTTGCCTGTGGAAAAGGTGCAGCGGGAGCACTGCCCCTGGTGATTTGTTTTGTTTTATTGTTATTCCAGGCAGCGGGTTCTAGCAGCAATTACCAGTTGTGTGTTCTGGTATGTCCTGAGCCATTCAGCACCATGGTCCACATGACCCAGCCCTCTCAATAATCAGATTAGTATTAAATTCACATCCCATGCTTATTGTAAAGGTAAATAATATACAAAATTTATCCACATTCATTATGGAGAACTGATTTCATGGGTCTAACTGAGAGTAAAAAGATACCTCAAGGCTTATACTTAGCTATACACATGAACTACTTTAGTTAGAGGGAGATAAACTATGAATTAAAGCAACTCCTCAACTGAAATAGTGAAACTGCAAAATTTCAGAGTGTAAATGAGAGGTACCTGCAATATATTACACAGACCCTGAATGCTGTATAGAAACTCTTAAGTTTTTGGCTTGTTTGGTTTTTTTAAAATTTCTTATGTAAAAGCCAGGTCTGGTTTGTGATTTAATTCTAAATCATGGTCAAGCAGAGTCTTTTGCTAGAAATACCATCTCAATACAAAAAGGATGTGGAAAAATCCAGTTTTAAAACTATAAAATTACTTCTCAATAGGGGTGTAGGGTTTGTTTTATTGAAAATAAGTAGCACATATTTCATAACAAAGGAGTTTATGAGGTATCAAGGAAATCTTTTGACAGTATTGCTAACACCTGGAGAAGGCCTTAGTGCCTTCATACAATTACTGTAGTTCCTACCATGACTGCTCCCTTGGGGACTATTCATTGTTTTCCTCATTAAACTTTTCTGTAAGAGGAAAAAGACATCAGAGGACATTACTGGTCTTTGACAGAGGTCACTATTAAGCATTACCATCTATTTTTATCAGCTGGTAGGCATTTTTCTAGTTTTGTTAATTAATTTTTGCCTAATGCTTGATGCTACAGTTAGCAGATCAGTTTGTGTGAGGGAATCATATAAAAAAAAAAGTATAGATACCTTCATGCCATCTCTTGCAAATCGGGCTATCAAGAATCTGAAACAGATCCTTCTGCACGCCCAGAGTAGTCACACCAACAGATGTACTCATATTTACACCTGCACCCACAGACATGATTGAATTACATTCCCACCCAGAGTTCCACTGTCTTGAAGACAACCATCCATATGGGATCCTTCAGTGGTTCAGATGGTAGGATCAGGGCATTAAGTCCCTATGCTATGCATAGAAGTAGATTATTTGGATCACTGACTAGTACCTTGCTAAACTTTTCTGAGAGAAAAAGAAAACAGTAAAAAGGCATTTTTATGCTTGCAACACTGAGGAGTTTTTTTCCAACCTGTGTACCTAAGCAGCTTAAAATTCAGATTTTCTTTCTTTTCTCATGAGTTATCATGGTCACTTTGACTTCTCATTCCAGTTTCTTATCAGATAAGAGTGTTTATGGTAACCTCCTGAAACATAAGGTTTGTGACAAAAATGCTGACAACTGTAACCATTGCCTAAACTGTGGGAACACAGTGGGATTTGAACTTCATACTTTAAATGATGAAATAATTGGTTTTTTGTTTGTTTTTTGCAGTTCCTGCTTTGCGGCATATGTGGAATATTGTGTGCCAAAAAAAAATCTGGACTAGTTGTAAGTTTTCCACTGCATCTATAACATATAACTATTTGAAAAGTTTATTTATCTAATTTGAACTCTTTACTGGGGGCTTTCTGAATCCAAGTGTTTTTGATAAACAGTTAGAAAAATTGCAAGTCAGCAATCCAAAAAAAGAAATCAGCACTTTGGAATAATCATATAAAACAAGGCCGTTCTGAAATGGCCTATGGAGGTCATGCTATTTAAGCCATACATCCCTATTTATCCTTATCTGGATAAACTTTGATGGGAAACCACTTGGCATAGATTTATGTCAAGTCAGTAAATGCTTCTCAGTAATGCCACTGGAATGTATCTTCTCTCCTTCAAAAAAACAACACTGGGCTGCCATCTCAATAAGGCTGCTGACCAAGTTTGTTTCTAGATATCATAGCTGTTAAGTGTTTTAATAAGTTTGGTTAGCAATCTGAAACACATGTAATTAAGTTTTAAAGTGATGGAAGATGTCTCTTTGGGCACAGTCATTTTCTGACTGCAGAAAAATGGTGTTATTACTCAACAAGTCACAGCAGAACTTTATGTTAAAAACATGATCTTATTGAAAATGATAATGCCAGTCCTAATTCTGTGTCAAGTTGATTATTCTGCCACATACAGATGGAAGTCACATAAAACTAGTAGAAATGTGATGGGAATCAAGAGTTCTCTCCGATTATTTTTTAATATCAATGAGTTATCCTAAACCCTGTTAAAATGACAGTTCCATTTCTTACAAAATGTGTACCATAACCAGTTTCTAATATAAAGCCATCAGTTCTGGAGGTCTCATGGAATAGTCACTTGACAGTGGACTGCAATATACATCCTCAGTGTCACATTCCTGATGAAATTCTCATCCCAGTTGTGTACAGAAGTAGTCTGTAAGACTGCATAAGTTTTTGCTACCACAGTAGATAAGTACATATACAAGGCCATATCAAGAAACATCAAAGGCCCATCTAGATCATCATCTGACAGGTCAGCAGTATCAAGGGAAGTGAATACGACAATCATTTAGCACTGTCTCCATAATAAGGTCTTCTGCTCCTGAATCATTTGTGGTTAAAGCACATCCTGAACCAGCATAACATCTTTGCAATTAAAAGCAATAGGAGGTCTTTAAATACGTCTCATTGATTGCAGCCTGTTTCACAGCCTTCTAAAATTCCCAGGAACATTTTAGTCAAGTTAAAATCATGCAAACCAACCAAACATATAGTCACTCAACTGACCTTCTGTAAAGCAGCATCACAGATTTCTTTGTTGTTTCTTTTGCTTCTTTGACCAGCACATTCACCTTGAACACTTTCAAAGACCCCACAAAAGCTGCAGAAAGTCTCCAATCTGCTGTCTGACTGAATAAATTATAAGTGAGAAGGAGGCAGAGTCAGATGGCACACAAAGCAAGAGAGATTCACTACAAATACATGAGGCATTCACTCCTGAGGCATGGTGATAAACCACACAATAGAAAATTACAACACATTCTGTCATGTTACTGTTTTGCATGAACAGCTGGAAATCAGATTTGTGTCCCAGCAGCCCTTCCATTGAACAGGTTTTAACTTTACCTAGTCATTTTACCCAACTTTTTCTTACATGCAATATCAGTCTTAAACTCTTGTATACCAGAAGGTAATGTATTCCCTTGGAGCAATGTGGGAGCTAAGAGAGTTAACTAAGTGTCTGTGCAGTGTTTTGCAGTCAATGATGCTAATAAAGAATTGAACAATGGTTAGTCTCATATTTTATAAGCATGAATCCATCTCTTAAAAATATTACTGTGACATAACCTCTCTTGTTTCTCCTGACAGATGATACTTTTTTCTGCCTGTTGCATCTGTGGACTAATAGGAGGAATCTTAAATTTTCAATTTCTTCGTGCTCTGACAAAGAAGTCATCTGCTCTCTATTCTTTGCATCTTGCCTCCATGTCTCTTGCATGCATTGGAATTGGTGGTTGCACCCTTTCTTCATGGCTCACTTGTCGGCTAGCCAGCTATGAACAAAGGCGAATGTTCTCAGAAAGGGAACATTCATTGCATCACTCCCATGAAATGGCAGAAAAAGTGAGTTGTTTGTCCTCCCTTATTTGTTCTGCTTCTCCTGAAATGTTACTGTATGTGTTAACGTTTACAGTTGGCAAGAGATGTGTTCAGTTTTCAGTTTTATATGAGAAAGAGCTTCTGGAAAATGAAATGCTGCCATTCTGTGTAAGCTTTATTATGTTGCATTATATGGAGCTATTTTTAGGTACTGTATATTTGCAGTACATCCATTTCAATGAAGTACATCCATTTTCAACATAATTCCATTGTATAGCTATTCAGGGGCTTAGCTGCTAAATATAGCACCTCATAAATAATTGGAAGCCTTATTAATATGGATTATCATGTATTGTACTGTGAAAAAAGCACAGAAAGCTTTCTGTAACCACATCATTGCATGCTTCCAGAATTAATCAATTTCTTCCTCTCCCAAGTACTCAGCTTATAAATTAGGTTATTTAAACAGAACAGCCACAGTTCACAAACCTAGATGACTTAACCTAAGCATCTAAGGGCATATTTAGACATCTAAATGAAACTGGTCTCATTTGCAGCAGCACTGGGCATTTATTTCCTTTCTATATTAACAGGAAGCCTACGAAGATGTATAGGAACATATTTAGGTGCTGAAACTGAAGCTCCCAAAGCTGAGCACATAGGATCAAAACAATTAATTGAATAGAATTCTTGAGATCACTTCCTTGACTTAATAGATCCAAATAATATTTGAGGAGCTAAGTGTTCACTGTAACCCTGTGCTTTGCATTTGGACTTAGCATCTATCCAATGCCTTTCATTTGAGAAATAAGCAGAAAAAAGAACGTAAGTCAAGTGGACTGCCCACCTAAACCTCCACATGCAAGTTTGCATTACTGTTAAGTTCAAGAGTCTGTTGTCTACTGAAACCTCTGAAGAGCAGAGCAAGGATTAATTTGCTCAGACTGCAGAATTGTTTTCAGATTCCATGACAAAATATGACATAGCAGTTAAAAATGACTCGTCACTATTCTTTGGTTTCTTAACTAAGATGAGACTCCAAGTAGAAATATAGACTGAATTAATCTTAGATGTTTGAAACATGTTTTAAAAAGAGGATGTTTGAAACATTTTAAAAAGATGATGTTTTAAACATGTTTGAAAAAGTTAAATAGTAGAGGTTACAACAGTAACATAAAGTAGGGTGATAAAATCAACAGAAGAGATACATTTCTCCATCTCATTTTAAAATGAAGAAGAATTCTGATGAGCTATTAGGCAAGTATGACAGTCTTGCTGATGGAAGGCTAGATCTTGACTTTCAGAGAGACTCTTGCCTCAACAAGGACAAAGATGGGAGAAAAGAAGAGAGGGAAAGGAAGAAGAAATGGCTTGGAAAGAAAAACCTTTCCAAATAAAAAAAACCTGCCAACCCTATCAATTTGGGGTGAAGATGACCATGTATAACAGTAGTTCACTGCCTACCTTCCTGGCCTGTTGACCTGCTGAGCTTTTTGACACTTAGCAGCAAGGACTGCCAGGTGTCCACTCATCTTGGGCCACAATGCACGTGCAGAGCAACCATACTGCACACGCTCAGCAGATGTGGGATGCGCCCCACCAGTGGCAGACTTCCCACATGTCTGCTGTAGGGCCAAGTATGCCCGTACACATGGCCTCACTTGGGACTTCTTAGACCTGTACACTGCCTGCTGGTGGCAGGGTTGGGTACACTAGCTCACGGCATGCCCCTAAAAAATAATGAAATCTACTTAAAACTTACATTAAATTAGACCCTAATTTAGAAAATAGCCTCAAAGTGTTTTATATATAAGACTATATTGTATATTTATACTGATATACAGTAATATAGACATGTACTGCATGTGCATTTGTTTGTGCTATATTTATTGTATAATTGTTATATTTATATTAGAGATTGAGGGGTATTGAAATAACCGACCTGCCCAGCTGTCCGGTGATTCCCCCGACACCAGAGTTACCTCCAAGGTACGCTGAACACTAGGGAGCTACCATGTTGTTATGTCACTTCAGGAAGGGCCACCTCTATGAGGGAGTCATAGTTTCAGCTAATCAAAGTTGGCTGATGCTGTGATGTCACTCTGAGGCAGGAATGGTGCTTCCAGGTAGTGACATAACTCTACGTGGTGAATGCTGCAATCTGGAAGTAAGTTGAGTATTTAAAATATTCACCCTAGTTATAGGCATCCAAATACTCTTATTTGGATGTAGCCACCATTGATTCACTCTGCTTCTAATCTGTGTGCTCCTTCATTCCCTGAATTCAGCAACTTTTTTTTTTAATTAACTTTTTTTTAAAAATAGAAATATTGGGGAAAATAAATGGGTTTTGATATTTTCTGAAATTATGATGATATTGTAATAGCTGATGTCTGCAGATGATTCAAGTGATGAAGCTGACAAAAGGAAACTCATGCGTAGCCTTCTGACAGATCATTACTCTCAAAATATGGTTGACTGATAGTTACTATTAAATGGCTTTGGTATTCTTGGTCCTTTTCCCAGCTGACAGATATCTTCAGTGTAGATCCGACAAAGGCTTTAGGCACCCACAAATAAGCATATTATAGTGCCTTGTTTCAGAGCAGACAACCCCCAAACTGGGATCCATAGTCCAGTGTTAGGCATGCATGTTCTTCAACATATGAGGAGAATAAGGCACAATACCAAAACATCTAACATCATCATCTGCAAATGGAGAGCTGGGTGGTAGAAAATACTCAAAACTAGTTTCACACCTGATTTTCTCTGAAGTTTATGCTTGATTCAGGAGTATTAATTGGCAAGGCTACTTGGTTTGATGACCTTAAGTTTACATTGTAGAGAAGAATAGAACATCCCTTCTTTCAAAAACTGTGGAGGGAACAATTAAGTCCTGTGATTTACTTTAAAATGTATCTGGGAACACCTAAGAAAGGAGGCATCAGTGCTTTTTAACTTTATTTTACTCTCAAATCTGGTCTCTGCTTGCCAAATATTGTGGATTAAAATAAGAGAGAGACAGAGTAAGACTAGTAATAAAGACCAGGTTGTATAATCTTCTTCTCTTTACCACGAATCTCAGCTACTATGCTATAGTCAGGCTCCTTCTTTCTGTCTTTTTCTCTCTCTCTGTCTAGCCCAATGAATCTTGCTTCACTTTTTTTACAGAAGCTTCCACAGGAAGGGGGACAAACAAATCCCTTTTATTCCACATTTTCTCCAAGTGTACCTAGGAGGAAGAAGAGGTGAATTTAATCTTTCCATGCAGAGAAGAGCCTCTGGTCATCATGCAACTATTTTAGAACTAGTTCAACACTGGCAACTCCACCTCATCTACCTGAATTTTAGAAATACCCCAAGCTGCATTTTCACCTGTACCCATTCCTCCTGCCATAGCTGAATGTTCTCTGTCATTGGACACAAGCAGCAGATCACTTATTTCTGCATCCAGATTCAATTTGGTATGACACAGGCCTGGGACTGCTCAGAATAAGTTAGTTCCAACCATAAACTCAATGTGGCTTTGCAGCCTTGAAGATCAGGGAACGGTTTAATTAATGTAGCCATCTCTATGCTTAGACAGCTGCTAAGGGGGTATTGTTTGGATTTCAATTTGAGAATTAGAAAATCTATCTCTGAACAAATCTTGGTTTAGGTGCTTTAGGATTCTGACTCATGAGCTGGTCAGCTTACTCTGGGATGACTCATCTGCCACTGGAGACACAACCCCCGAACTGCTAAAAATTGTAGACTGGCATATTAAGAGAAAACTAAAATCAGTTTCCCATCCCAAGGGAAAACAAACAGTTAAAACCCTTAGACCCTGTTTGGATGTAGACCTACTTCCCACATGTCTATTTCAGCAAGCATTGAATGGCATCTGTTTGTAGCATGTCAGCACGGATAGAGGTTTGAATGGAAACAGACTTTACCATTTCGTTCTTTTGTAGATCAGCACACAAGCTCGAGTTGATGCAATTTCAAAGGACAACATCACAAACTTGCACAGATGCCATCAATGCTCTATATGTGGTCTGAGTGTAATGTCCAACTCAATCACTATCAATGAGTCTATCAGCTTTCAAATGTACTTAATTTATGTGGGAAGAAATCTGATTTTTTTTAATAATGAGATTTATCAAGCTAAATAAAAATGTAAAGTGTTTTTGAATGTTTGAAATTCAGAGTTTGTTCAAATTTCATCACATTAGATAACTGAATTTTGAACACCTTACAATAATCCTAATTTTAACTAATGTTTTCTATTCTTGTTCTAGGAAATGACAGACAACCTAAGCAATGGTGGCCCACATCTGATTTATAATGGAAGTGTATATTAAGAAATTTTTAAAAGTTCCATGGAAGGAAGTGGTTTTAGAATTTTCTTCAGGAAAAAAATAAATGCCAAGAAATTAAGAAAATGAAACTATCTTAGCTTTTATGGCTCAAATGTCAAAACTGCAGACCAGCACAGTTGCAACTGCCTTTTAGAACCATGTTCAAAATTTCTCTCCTAAACATTTTGCGGATATACAATATTTATTCACTTCCTGGCTACTCTCTTTCAGTTTTTTGTCTGAATAATCTTTCTGAATTGTGATAGTATTTGAAATAGACTTCTCAAGACTCTTATTCTCATGAAGACTCGAAAATCAGAAAAAAAATGAACTGAACTGCATTTAGCCCACTCAAAGGAGAAGGCAGAGGAAGAATGGCTCAGGGGAATCTTTTTCTCCTCTCCACTTAGCAGCATCTGGTGTAATACGATGGCTTCAGATCATGGCATGGTACAGCAACACATCTGCACAGTCCCTCTCCTCACATTCTGAATGCATCCTGCCTCAGTTTTCCCAGTAGATCATATCAAAAGAGAGTGCAAACTCCTCTTCCAAAAAAACTCCCATTACACATCCAGAGTATAAATGAACAGTGTGCTGAAAACACCACCAATGTCTTTGTTTTGAAAGACAGAATGCTCTAAGAATGCCATAAATCAAAACCTCAATAATGCCTTGTTGTAAAGAAATTGTAAATATTTCCAATTTGTGAATGAAGTATATTTCGTAATTTGTTCATAAAAGATGACAAATAAAATGAAATCTAAACAAGAGATTTTAGAGAGATTTTTGAGTTTTTTCTTGTTAGAAAGATCTTGCAAAGCTGAACTGCCATGCTTGCAGTTTAGCACAATATATTGAAAAGTTTCTAAAACAGTGAAGCAAGCTCAGAAAGGAGAAAAATGAAGGCTGAACAGAGTCATGGTCAAGGTCAGAAGTTACTGGAAATTCTCCACACCCACAATAAAGTTTGGGGTATGTTATAGCAGCAGGTATGTTAAGGTAGCAGCTTTAACTGACCCCAAACTTTATTGCAGAACCTAGTGGTTTGTATAGCCATGAAAAATGAAAGATATGATCTGTAACAGAATATTTACAGCATAATATTAATATAAAATATTCATATAAAATCACTCATATGTTACATAGTGAGTCTATGACTTTGCAGTATTGCCCAGCACAGCAACATGAGTTTCAGATGTGAGCATCACTGATGACTGGCACATTTGGTGATTCACACCCATGTTCCCAGGCAGGTATGAATAGGAACCTATTACTGTTCAAACCACACCATAAAAACCTCTATAAATTAAATTGAATAGTTTTGTGAATCTATATGGTATAAAATAATCTTTAAATCAACTACCTAAGAATTTCTGAAGTCCGAAGGGGAGTTCCCCGTCTAATTACAACATGGGGAACATCTTCACTGCAATTTAACTCTCTCACTTGAAATCCATGCTACTTAATTGGATGAGTCAAAAAACAGTCCACCTTATAAGGCTTCTCTTCATTTACTTACTGTCCCAAAGAGCTTCTGAATTTCCTCAAAGGCCCTGGAATACTATATTTATTACATGCCTTAGAAATTGCTAATGAGACTATTCAGGTTCATCAAGAATACAGATACTGTCACAGCAAAACAACTAGATGTTAAGGTATCTCTGCTCAAGGAGGTGCTCCCCTTTCCAGGTACTACCAGTCTTTAAACTGTCTCCTTCACTACATTACAGATTGTTCGTGCTCTTAACAGGTGCCATTGTCCCTTCAGTTTGATACTCCTCTTCCTTTGCAGCAGGAAGCATGAGATACATCTGTCCCCAACACGTGCCCCTTATGGGAGCATTTTTGCTGCAGCTCTGGACACAACCTGCCAAGGCAGGACCATGGTATAAATGGGTGCAGAGATTCACATATGTTGAAAAATTGAACACACAACCTGAAGAGGTGGAACTGTAACATTCCTTTCCTCATTGTCTCAGCAAAAAACATGTAAAAGGGCCTTATCAAATAAAATCAAGAGTAAATTAAAAAATTCATCAAAAATCCACCTTGGAACTACTTGGCTGAGGTTCATCACTAGCTCCATAGCACAACTATAATATCACAGTTCACCAGAGTCTCTTGTGACACCTCAGGACTAGGAATGGTAGCTTCAGATCCTGGAGTAGTTTGGAGTTGCAGTTCAGTATCTACTCAGGAATGATGTGAAAGTACTGGTCATAACACCACCCAGTTATTTATCACAAACACTCAATTTCCTGGCATGTTAGTGGGAGTATGGGATAGAGCAGGGAAATAGGTGGTTCTTCTATATCCAACACAGTAGTGCAGTACAACAGCCACTCTGAAAGGAGGATACAATCTCTAAGCTCATAATATTTGAAGCCTTGCTGTAAATTATGAAATACCACCACACGATTTCTGCCGCATTCACAGAGGTGCTGGAAGGAGAGAAAAGAGATCTGGGCCCCAAATTCAACTGGTAGGGGCCAATCCTGTAGAATGTAGAAAAACTGGCTGGTCCCTACATTAATAAAAGCCTTGAAAATGCACATCTGGAATTTAAAAGACTTGGGAACAAATGTGACAAAGAGTGCTGCTACTTGAGACATAAAAAGAGGATCAGAATTCTTAAATTCAAAGTAAATTACCACAATATGTTTATATGGTAGAGGAATTCTGGGAAAAGTTTCACTTTGTTTAATGGTTTTGTTCCATAAAAAACATTTTCTGGGAAAAGTTTCACTTTGTTTAATGGTTTTGTTGCATACAGAATTCAACTGCAATGAAAACATTCTCTGTTACTGGTACAGATGAAAGGACATTCATTCCACTTATCCAAATGCAAGAAAAACAAAACTTTCACTTTTCAGAATGTGACCAGCCAGTGTATCTACACCAATAGCTTGAAGGCTGGGCACAAAAGTCCTTCTCAATCTAAATAGGATGAAACATCTATTGCCATTGACACAGTTGTCTGATTCATGCTGCTGTAAAATCAAGATGCTGGCTCAGATTCTCTCTGAGATATTCAGTTGTTATTTACTAGGTCAAGCAACACTCTTCCTGAAGGAACTTACTTCCTGAACTTTGTGCAGAGGACTTAGCTGGTAAGTCCTTGATGTATGCTAAAATACCTTAGGCTATATTTTATGCTACAGTTCGCATTTGATTGAACCTCAGCTGATGAGAAACACACACGTTTTGAATTTACAACAATCAGCAGTGCTTATTGAAAACTGTGCAGAAAAGTGCATATAATGTTTTAAGTCTCTGTCTTGCACAATCTTCAATATATATTTGTTGTATTAGGACATATGAATTTCCCTTCAGATGGTCCGGAGAGGTATGAAGAACAGTGGAGCAGGCCACATTCAATAGGAAACTGATATACATTGAGCCATAACCACAAATAGTCATGCTTATATCTCAATTTTCCCTGACAGTGTGATTTTAAAGATACAATGAAAAGAGAGTCTAAAGGTTTAAGCCATTTTTAATCCTTTCAGATCCCAGTCCCAGCCAGGTTAAGGAGTTAAAAGGAGCCTTTTATAATTAAATGCTTAGAAATAGCTAAAAGCAGACTGGTATTAGACTACCATATCATTGTACATATTACTGCATAATCCTCCTGCCTAAAATGATTGTCTAGCTTTCCTTTTCTGTATCAAAGTGACATCTTTAGCTCCACTATAAACCTCCAACATAAACAACCAACATGTATGACCAAAGCTGTTGTACATGCATCTGGAGACAGATTTTGAGGAGTATTTTTAGAACTTGTACAAGTGCTAACCAGACAGACTCAGAGTTGCCAGAGGGGCAGAAAAAAAAAATAATAAGAAAAAAAGAGCAGAATATTTTTGGTAAAACATAATTTGATTGAAGATGCTAAACCCATCCTAGTTTAATATCATCAGCCTGAGGAGCTCTAAATGACCTTGGGAAGCTTGCTCAGAAAGGCCTTTTTACTCCTAATTATAAAATTAGGAGAATGCAATTTGGTGTTCTGAAGAAAAAAAAGGAATTGGATGAGATTAATCAGTAGCTGGAATTTCAGCGGAAGGTGTGTGCCTGGACAGAATTGCTTGGCTATGAAAGTGTTGTTCTGCTACAGAAAGAAGCAGCTTTGACTTGGAGCAGAAAGTCCAGAGGGCTGTACCAGGGTCTCTCCTGCCACCTCTCATCAAAGCAGTCAAAGAAACACTGAAGACACAGCACAGACACACCTAGTTCTGCCACAGAATTAACAATAAGCTGCACAGAGCACCCTCACAATTGCTCTGTTATTCCCTCAAATGAGCTCCGAGCACATACAGAAGGGGCAGGTTTTTTGTTTTTTCCCCTTACATTACATTTGATTTGCTGTAAGGTATCTTTTATGTCCTTTAATCACAAGTCATAGCAGGCTGCTTTAGTGACTTCCACATCAGTGCAATTTTGCTTCGTAACCAGTAGAAGGTTCAGGTATTTTTCCCCCCCGAGATCACTCTGAAATTCATTTAAAATCCTGCCACAAACTGCAAAATGTGTCCTTCTAAAAATATATGCAGTTGCGGCATTTTGAACAGGTTGACCAGGTACATTAATTAAAAATAACTTCATCTGCATATTGAAAATAGCTGTTTAAATGAACTGGCATAATATGCAATGGGAACATGGTAGGAAGGCAGGGACGAAGAGGCACCAAAAGCAGAACTGAAAAGCTGCATATGATTCTGCTGATACAAACCAGGTATAGGAGTCAGTACAACCTCCCTCTGGACCCTTAAGAAATTATACATACATTTTAAAAGGTCTAAGAACCATTAGGATTTTCTACCCTCTTTCCTCTGTCCTGTGGCTAGTAGCTAGTGTGAAAAAATCAAATTATGTTACCAGGACCACAAACTTGTTCAGCTCCTCTCCCGCATCATTAGGTGAACCCTTTTTTCCCTCCCGCTCACTTCCTGCTGGTTCAAGTTAGGAGATCATGTCTTCTCTTCTGTTAAAATGCAGCTGTATCCTTTAAAGTGTTTAGCATTGAATCAATTCTTATCTTCCTTGCCCAGAGGAAGGAAACACTGATCATTGCCTACATTTTACAGTGAGACTGCAAACAAGGCAAATCTAAATCTAAACCATGAAGTCCAAACATGCAGAATGACAGTGTTAAATTCCTGTGGTTTGCCACATTACTGATATCATCGCTATCTTCCCCCCTAAATCCAGGAATAAATTCCTGGAATGCTGATAGCTAGTATTTTTGAGAACTATTTAAATAGCTAGTATTTTTGAGAACTATTTATCAACTGTGTAGCACCTTGGAAAAGTAAATGTCAGAGGTCCTTTTTTAACTATTACAGACGAAGAACAGTAGGTTAATATTTATACCCACACTATGGTGGCAGCAGCAGAGATCTTGAAATGGTCCAAGAGTTCTGGACCTAAAAGGCATGGGATTCTGCATGATTGTATTTATGCAATGATTTTGCTTCTATTTTATGCTTGCTAAAAATAATGTATAAAACTATGAAGAAAATGAGTTTTTAAATTAAGATATTCAAACATGAAGAAATACCTGAATGGATTTTCTGATTAACTTTTCCTTCTGTATATCACAAGACAGGATACTTCATCTGATAATCCTTTTATCAATCATATAACATCTTTGGAAGCAGTATATATTTTTCTATCAAAAGATGTAATCTATCACCTCCCTTATTCCAATGAGCACAAAACTTTCCCACTTTAAAGTGATTTGTTTCTGTGCAGATTTCCCAGGTACTGGCTCTCACTATGCTATTGTCTGCTAAATTAAGGAGCCTGGGACAAACTGGGATTGAGTAATTTCTTAACCTTTTCTTGGGTTAGCTTCTTCAATTCCCTCACTGTGGGGCAGATTTCCAGACTATATCTATCTATATAGATGTAGATGTCGATGTATACACGTAACTTCTTTCCTAAATCCTTTAAAATTTTCCCATGCAAACTTATTCTTTCTGTCCTGTGCACAGGAATTATGTCAGTATCTTTAATTTCTTATCCCATTCATCCCTGCCTTACCAAAGTTACACTGGACCAACAGCTAGTAGGCTAAGAGTTCTCATCTCATCTCATCTCTCCTTGATTGCTTTGAACTAATCTTTATCCTACAAGGATATTAAAATTGAATAAAATTTCATACTGTCTAAGCTTTCTCTCCCCAGTTTCTTGTCAGAAAAACAGCTTATTTTACCCATAGGAGTAATGAGGAAAATAAGGAATTATTTTATATTTTGGAATCTGCCTCCTTCCCTGATTTCCATCAATGGATAGACAGATCTCTTGTGTGGATTTGTTGCAGCATGGTAAGTTTAACACTGATGCCTCTATACCTCAGAACTTACAACGTTTACACTGTGCCAAAAGGAATTCTGCAGAACCCAGATGCAGAGCGAGTCACGGTGAAGTTGTTTTATTGAGGCACCCCTGACCTGAGCTTATGGGGCGTGCTGGGAGGTGAGACTGACAAATCTGAGCACAGACCCACCCACACACGAATGCACTGCTGCTGCACACTGCAGCTCATCTACAGGAATGCACAGTGTGGCACAGGTACACCTACACTGCTTCAAACCCACGCCTCGCTCGGCACAGGCAGACCTCTGCTCTCGCTAGCTTTCAAAGCCAGCTGTCAAATGAAGCTGAAGGACTATGCAGGGATTACATTCCCATCTGTCAAAAGAAAGATGTTTCCCTTATGTTAAATGGTTTGCTCAAGAGGGAATGACCTTTCTTCCCCCTCCTAGGATACGCATTAGCTTTTTCAGAGTCTGCGCTATGTACTTGAGTCACAACAGTCTCTTGGCGAGTAACGGACCCAGAATGAGCATCCAACAAAACAGCTTCAAGGATATATAAATATTAATTTTTAGCAATTTGTCTTTCAAGAAGATGTTGCAACAGTCTTAACTCTGGTTATTCTATGGCTGCAGTGATGACATTGTGTAGGCACAAAGGAGCCAGTTGCATCTCTGTTGCAAGACTGGAAAATTTGGAAAAAAAAACCTCTGAGGAGAAGGGCTTAAGGTTTAATGATGTATTGGCGCATCATACCTTTAATGGCAGACAAAAAAACCCCAAAACAACACCCAAAATAAAAAGCAAAACAAATCCAAAAGCAAAAACAAAACAAAACAAAAAAATCCCACTAATGTAGGTTTGTTCAATACTTCTTTAAGTTCTTCACTTCCACTGTAAAAATTTTTTTGTGTGTTCAGTTTATTCTTTTATGTCATATGCTTGTGACTCCCCAATGCTCTATAGAATTATAGTCAATATTTGGTTTGAAAAATGCCACAAACAGAAAAAATATTGAAAAATATTTGAAAGTAATTGTTCATGCTTTATGAACAAAAGGTAGTATATTCACGTACCTTGGGGTTCAGCTTCTCAAATGCTAAACTAATGTCTCTTTTGAGGTCTATATTTAAAGATATGCTTAAGAAACTGCTTCCACTAAGAGTAACTGGACTAAGATTTATGTGTAAAGTTAAACCTGGACAAACAAGGATTCTTTTGTAATGGCAGCCTAGCACTCAAACAAGTCCAGTGATTAGTAACTATTTTTGTGGTGGTGTCAGTGTGAGAATCAGGGCTTTAACCTGCATTGCCCTGAACGCTGCAAAAAATAGTAAGTGGATGTGCAGGCACAGAAGTGATCGATCAGAATAAATGAATTTTATAAGTACAGATTTACTGAAGGATAAAAAAAGGCAAGGGACAAACAAAAGGATTTTTGCTGCTTTCTCCTCACCTTTCCATTAGCGCCCAATAGTGAAAAATGCCCATTTCCATCAGTCAGTGCAATCACAGCTGCCTTGCCTGCACACTCCTACAAGACAGACTGCACCATCCTTCACCACTCATGACAATACCTGCAAGCCTTTAAGGTGACTCCTTTTAATGGTTTCCTCAAATACACTGCTCTTAACCCCCAAAAAAGATTCATGCTTTAAACACTGCAGGTTTGTTTGGAAGTATGTACTTTTGATTTCAAGTAAATGTATATTCTGGGGACTTCCAGGATATATACTGTTTCTGTCAAGGAATGGAAACATTACAGATGCCCCCCAGCTTACTGGCAAAGAGAGGATGTTCTGTCAAAACAGCACATTTTTTTGGGAACTAAGAATTTAATTTAAAATCTCCTTCTTTGATGGCACTCATATCTTTGGCATTTAAATTTCCAATGTTTATACTGATGTCTTAAGAACACTTAAGTAGAACATTTATTTGCAAATAAAGTTTCATAACTTGGCAGACTCCGGTTGTCTTTATAAATATAAGAACTATAAATCCTTTCCCATATAAACATACGTACTATTTCCTACCAAAAGGTGTGACAGTCATGAAGTTTAATTATTCTCAATCTATAAACCTGCATGAGAGAGCTCATCCAACATAACGAGTTTGCACAGGCATAATTAAAAATATACACGTTCAGTAAAGGCAAATAAATAAATAAAAAGTAGGAAATAGCAGTGACTTGCCAGGAAAATTATACTGTATGTTAGAATAACCCATAGGTTCATTGGAATGCAGCTGTGGTGGAAAATTACAGGGGACTTTTTTCATCATTCTCTGCTGAGATGAAAATTACCAAATTGTGAAGAAGACAAAGACACCCCAAGCTGTTCTTCTTGCTGGGATTCACACAGCTGAGCAGTGAGGAGGCTGCCAGGGAGATCTGTCCAGTTCCTCCTGTCTGCAAGCATCTGCAGAGACGGTCCAAAGATTTGCAACACTAATGTGGGCATCCTGCCTTCTGCTCTGAGACACAGAATGAAAACAGAATAAAAATGAAAATAAAATTAAGAAAAAAACTCCAGAAAACAAAACAGTGTATTTTTCCAAATGACGACCTCATACGCCACATCAACTGCCCCACTGACTGCACTGGGGGTCACTGCAGAAGCGACACCGCTTACAGAGAAAGAGCTCCGTACTGGTTTAGCTGGATTACTTAACTTTTTGCATAGCTCATCAGCAAGAGATTAGGAACAGGCCTAAGCATGGGTTTAAGTGTGCTGAACCCCATGGCCTGCACAGTCTGCAGCTCCCTCCAGCTGTCCAGCCTGGCTGCCACCACCGTGCAGCTGCAGAGCTGCTGGCCCTGGGCTCCTGTGAGCCAGCCCGGCCGCACCAAACCTGGCTCATCCGGCCATGGAGAAGCTGGAAGCATTCCAAGGCATGTGATGTCCTCACACCACTTCTCTGGAGTTCAGCTTGAGCCTAGCTGTGCTAGTGAACTCCAGTTTGACAACAGGCCTGCATTTTCTTAGAAATTCTCCAATGGAGATGGTGAACTTGGACTCAAACTGAGAGTAAGCACAGTTTAGGACCATGTAATGTTAAATCCCACTGATGAGTCCAGCATTAAAAAGCATTAGATTCTGATAAATTCTTTGAGGAGCTGCAAACAAGGCCTTGCAAGCCTGGTATCTTATGTCCCTTGCTCTCAGAGTGGAATGTCCCAAGTTTATTTAGATATTTGGCTAGTTGTGGAGAAAGGGGTGAGCTTTGGCTCTCCAGAGGAAACATTTCTCCTAATCCAGAGCTAAGAATTTTTACCATAAATCTGTTAAAGAACTGGGCACTTAAAAACTCAGGCTTCTTCAAGAGGACTTCAGGCTCCTACCTCCTGAACCACACCTGGACAGCAAGAGCCTATTTTGCTCAGTGTGAAAGCATCCAAGCTCCCATTCTGATTTCCCAGCAGCATCCACCATCTCGCTAAAGGTTACACTGGGAGGCCCTCTTCTGTCGGAATGAAGCAAGAATGATTTACTGCACAGAGGAGCATGAAAAGAAGCACTGCTCAGGAAACTACTGACTAGGACAGCCAGCTGCAGGCCTTGAATTTTGCAGTCGGCTTGTTGCAGTTTCTCTCAGGTTTGGGTTTTGGGGCTTCCTTCCTCCATCACCGCCTGAGCAGAAAAATACCTCATGCTCTTAAGTGATCTGGGTAAGTGAAAAGAGAATCTGATATGAGAGCAGGATTTTGTCCACACCTCATTTATTTTTTCCCTACTTTCACCAGTGTAGGGAACATTAAAATTGTTTCTCACAGAAGAGTCCCTGACGCTCATATGTTATTTTGCCTTGGTCGTTGGGTGATTGGTTGTTTTGGGGTTTTGTTTTATTGGTTGGTTTTGGTTTGGGGGTTGGGGCTGCTTTTTTTTGGGGGAGGGTGTTGGGGGTTTTTTTGGTTGGTTGGTTGGTTTCAGTTTTTCACTATTACCATGACTTCTGAAATCTTGGGAATTTTACATGTCGGGGGGTGGATGTGATGGTAAGCAGTTGAACCAGATCAGTGAGAATGTGACGTACCAAACTAAACCATGAACTCAGCAGGAAGTTATGCAAAAACAGAAAATCTCTTTAAATTAGGACAATTTGGCAATTGCCTAAAAATTATGCTATCTTTAACCTTGACATTCAGTTATCATTCAGGCATCAAGTGACACCTAGCACTGATTCATTCAGAGGTGAGTGACACTCTAACAGTTTTCAAGATAGGGTAGAGAGCATTGCAGATTACCTGATCTACCGCGGGTGCATTTGCTTCAGCTTCAGCCAGAGCTTCAGTACTCAAATGCAAATAGTGACATCAAGCTCTTCAGTATCCACTCAAAACAATGACTACCACCCTTTATTTTCCTGAAGCTAGATAATGCTGCTATTGATAGAGGCTCAGCTCCTCTAAGAAAATCAATTATATTACAGACTTTCTGAAGTAGTATACACTACCTGAGAAGGGCAGCAGAAAAATAATAAGTCTAGAATTGTTTTACACTGATGTCATTTTTTAAATGCTCATCTTCAAGCAGAGATTTAGGAAGAATTTCTTCATCATTTAGGCATATTTTCAACTACAAAATACTGATTAAAATAATTAAAAGCTTATCTTTGAGTTATCAAAAGGTATTCCTTGAAAAGGAATCTCAGTGGTTCCCAAAAATAAACAGGATAAATAGGAAAATGCTATAATGATTACTCATACTCTTTGGCTTGCAGAATGAAAACAGAATCCCCTTCAGATCTGAGATTTTTTTTTTTCATTCTCGTAGGATGGAAATGCAACAAGAACAATTGTTTTCATATTATTTAAACAAGTCCATATTTGATCCAAAACAAAACCATACAGTTAGGAGACTAAAATTAATCACATTTCTTAACTTTGAAAAGAATTGTCTCTCATTTCTATTACATTTGGAGCAAAGGTTTCAACTCTTCCAGTCTATCAGTACAAAAGCACATTTAACTGCAGAAGAAAAGACAGAGAAAAAAAAACCCAAATAAATTTGTTACCCTAAACACAGCTGATAAAAATCTACCTGCTTAAGTCTGTAGATAAAATGAAAAAAAAAAAAAACCTCACATAACTGAATTCTTCATCCTTGTTTTTAATATTTCTCAATTGTCAACCCTGCTGAAACTCACTTGTAAAAATCAGAGTGCAGTACAGGGGCTTGAAAGTAGCCTAGGAGATATAATCAGCTATCTTTCTTTCAAATGTATGGTTACTTTGGACCTCTCTTGAATGGAAAACTCCTCAGATCTGGGACCTGTTTTCTGGGCCAGAAGGATTAATAGTTTTCCATTAAAAAAAAAAACCTAAAACAAAACCAAAACCAAAAGAACAACAACAAAAAACCCAAAACAAAACAGAACAAAAAAAGGCAAAATTAGGAATAGCACTGTGCAAGAAAGGATTAAGGTATAAATGCCTCAATGTTCTTCATTACATTTACAGTTGTCTTCACAATTCTATTTGTAACAGTGCTCAGGATATGAGGAGCACTGAAAAGACAGAGTAGGCTACTACTAGTAGAACCAGAAGATTATTTTGTCTTTTGCAGTATGTATAAGAAGTATAGGAGTCATAAAACAGGATGAGAAAAAGACATTTTCTACTCTTAAAATGAACAGCAGCTGACTTTTCTGGAGGCAATCCCCTGTGGATCCTTAATTCCCATCTTTCCTGACAATTTTAAAAACACTGGAGTAAAAGGTTGCTAGAAGTTTCTCAGAGTATAAACTGCAAAATAGCACAGACAGACTGTCAAGAGACACCTCATTTACCCCATTTACAACCTGTGCATCCTACTCATTTGTTAGCATCATTCATCAGAAGCATTCACAGTGCAGTAGAAAAGCCTTACTGTTCTTACACAGCGGCACAGGCTGCTTTCCTCCCTTGTTTCTGTGGCAACATCACCTCTTGTATATATGAGAAAAGTCACGTTATCACTTATTTAATCCACTATCTGAGCACACAAAACGCACTGGCTGGAAACACACAGGAGAGTCTCAGCATTAGACCAACAGCCAGATCTCCACAGGTCATGATTTCTCTGCTATTGAAACTATGCCTTCAAGCACCTGTAGAGCCGGACAGGGCACCACAGGCAGCACCAGGCATTCTACATCAGGTTCCTTCATTTCTACAGATATAAGGCCAGGGAGCTACTTGAACACAGGTCTTTCAGTAATATACTTAGAGACAAGATATTTTATCTCCACAAGAGTGATCGCCAGCCATATCAGCCATTTCCCAGCAGGCAATAACCTATTCAGAGAATCAAGGGCCAAAGGCAAATCTAGTCAGTCCCCAACTGTTCAAAGATATCCATCCCAAGCATAGAATCAGAATTGTTTGGATGGAAGAGACCTGAACCGTTGTCTAACGTTCCAACTCCTCCTGCTGTGGGTAGGGATTCCTTCCATTGCCTCAAAGTCCCATCCAATCTGGCCTTGAACACTTCCAGGGAAGGGACATTCACAACTTTTGTGGGCACCATGTTTCAGTGCCTCATCACCCTAACAAGGAAGAAATTCTTCCTCATATCCAACCTAAGATCACCCCTTTTTAGTTTGAAGCCATTCCCCCTTTGCCCCATCACTCCATGCCCTTGTAAAGTCTCTCTTCAACTCTCTTGTAGGTTCCCTTTAGGTACTGGAAGGTGCTGTAAGGTCTCCCTGGAGCCTTCTATTCTCCAGCCTGAACAACCCCAGCTCTCTTAGTCTGTCTTCACAGAGAGGTGCTCCAGCCCTCTGATCATCTTTGTGACCCTCCTCTGGACTCACTCCAACCGCTCCCTGTCCTTACATCATGAATGTCACTACAAATCAAGACAAATTATTAGCTGAAAGAAATTAACATAATTGCTGTCTTATTGCATTCTTTCCCTTTATGTTTTTCTAAGTAATTTCCTAGCTATTAGAGATTGACCTACTAATTGCTGACAAAACAAAGCAGAGTCTGCAGAGTGTAACACAGATTAAATTTTCAGCCAGGCGTGCAGTTCCTCTCGTTCTCTTGGATGATGGCACTTTTCCCTATCAAGGTTTTCGTGTGCCATCTGGTGGACTTTCAGCATTTGGTACATTTTGTTTAAGTACAAATAAAGAGAGTCCTGATACACTGTCAGGAGTATCTACCGTCTTTGGCCATTGACATATTCGTCTTATCATCCTGTATTTGCTCAAATTCATGTTTGCCTTACAGTAACAACTTAATTCCTCTCACATTTGCAGTCAAAAGAGCCTTCACTACTGTAACTGTTGTTAACTTTAGCTAACCCTTTGCACTGATATATGTTATATGCAATTGAATGGTGGCCCTTCCAAAAATAACCTCCAAAAATAACTTCCACAAAACTAGCGTAACAGAATTCCATATGTAGGACCACAAGTTGACATCCTCAATGGCATTTGGATGCTGAGTTCTCAATGACCAAACATGCTAGGACTAGTCTCTATTTGAGACGAGGGTCAAAGATATTGAGGGAAATCTATTACCACACAACTTCAAACAAAACTGAGAGTTTGAGTACTGATTCTTCCTTCTGACAGCAACAACTGTCATTAGAAATACCATTAAAAATGAGAAGCCAGCTAAAATATTTGAAAAAAAAAATTATAGCACAAGTTATCCACCCTTCCTATGCAACTGAGGCATTTCTTCATTTATCTTTTTTATAGAGTGCAAGCTGTGGGATAAGGAACCTGCGATGGAATAAATTTCAAAATGCACTGAGTCCTTTGAGCACACAGTCCTAAGGGGACTAAAGGACTAAGGAAAGTATTTCCTACTCCAGCACACAGCCACAGGCATTCTCCCACTCTGCATGAGATACACTATATTCTGTCACAGCTAAGACTTCCAGGATTTCAAGGCTGGATGCAGGCTGCCCTCTGAATGAATGCACCTGCCACAACAGAGCATCAATGTGCAATTGGATGAGCTTTCTACCCAACATACACTGCGAGTTCAGAAACCTGGATACAAGATGGCAATAACTGCATGGGTAGAAAAGACCAGCTGAGAAGTGATAATTTGTGGTTGTCACAAAATCTCCTTTTTCGTTTCACAGAGAAAACAAGACAAACCCAGATAAAGCAGAAAGGAAAAGAACAGCAGTGACTGCAAATGCAGCTTTAGGGTTTGGTCCCCATTGTTACTGGCAACCTGACCTCTGGAGAAAAACAGGCTCAGCACAGTCTTATCAGCCACTGTAGGACTTGGCAAACATACCAACAGCCCTGCTGTTTAAGACACTGGTTTTAGCTGCCTTTTTGGACAGAGGCTCACTGCAGCACTGCTGGAAGGTCAGCCGAGACAGACTCTTTAAGCTGGAAGCTAACATCAAGAAGTGAGAAGATATATAACTAGGGAAGAAAAAGAAGCCAAGAAATGAATGTGGGGATATCAGGATTTAAGTCTTATAGTCCAGATGGTTTTAAGAACTGATCTGTGGCTGGGGGAGGTGGCAGTTGGATTGAGATTCCTTCTTTCATCAGAGTATCTCTTACAGAGAGGCAATGAGTCCAAGCCATACCATGGGTCTGAAGTCTCTGCAAGACTGCAAGACGACACTGCTTTTGGTACAGATAGACTATGCTGCATCAGCAAGCAGTGTGACCTGACAGGTGTGGACTTGCAAACAAAAACAGCTGGTGCTGAGGCCAGGTATCTACAGCTAAAGGATTTCAAACTGGCTATTTTGAATTATCTCTGGCCTACCACACAGACTTAATGACCACTAGGATTTAAAGTTCATTCTCCTGATTACTTTAGCCTGAAAGGAAATCTGGAAGTCCCAAGAGCACTGTGCAATGAAAATCAGGCACAATAGCAGGGATAAATGGAGATTCAATTAGAAAGTACAGACTCAATCTCTGCAGGGAATTTTCTGGTGACAGAAGCCCATCGGGATAACCTTGGATAGCTGCAGGCCCTGGGAGACAGACCCTTTCTGACACCATCTTGTCCAACCTGACTACAGGGTGAAAGGCAAAGGTCCACATTTTTGTTCATGTTGCCTTTCCATCTTATTCTTAGTTTTAAGAGCAGAGGTAGGTTTTTATTGTCCTGGATAAAATTGAGTAGAGCTCTTTGTGTATTATATGTTCTCACTGCAAACTAAATCCACTCATAAATAAGAGTTATAAAACATATATTTCTTTTAGGAATAGAAGTGCATACAGTTATTGTTTAAGGTCTTTAACCAAGATTGAAAGCATATTGCAAGGTTTAAATATGATCCAAATAGATGAAATAAAAAATACAATATTTTTTCCAGAAAGCTGAGACCATATAACATAAAATTAATTTCAACAGACATTAAATGCCTTGGAGGACTAAAGCCACATAGGCATACAGATTACAGTAGTTCAAGACATTTTCTCTTTCAATTTTGGCGTTTGGTATGACATCTGAAAGCCATTTTTATGTCAGTTCTTTCACACTAATGCAACTTTACTTGCAGTAAAGTACTGCAAATTATACCATTTGTTTTACTTGTGAAAGCTAACAATGTCCTGTCTTCACAGTGTGTTCAGTCAAAGAAAAGTTTCTGGTGATGTAGTATTTGAGTAGTTTTAAAGGCTTTTGCATCACTTAATGTTTTATAGGGAGTTCAAGGATTTCTGGTATCTGACGTAAGGCTTGCTTTCATGAAACAACAGTGTTTCTGAGCCCTCCACGGCATAAAAGGAGTTTTAACACCTTTAATGAAACTGATAATTTTTTTTTTTGTAACTCTCCATGTGGATTCAATCAGTTTGAAAGTGTACATTTACTATAACAAGTTGATATAAATTAGATTTAAATCAATGAGAGAACACCTTTTCAGCGTTTTGCATGAGTTCAGTTGAATTAGTTTAAAGTAAAAACATAAGGCAACACTGTGCCACTTTGAGTGAATATAAAGTCTGAATGACTTTTCTGGACAAAGTCTTCACTAGCCAGCCACAAATTCCATCATTTACAACAGGACAAGGTTTCTATTTGTAGTACTGCAGCGCACAGTACACCAGCAACCCTTTTGAGGACTCGTTTTTCTTCTCCTCAGTCTGTGGTTATTAAACGCGTTTAAACATTTCTCACCCTATGCATAAACTGGATCTGGGGTCTAGCAACAGAAAGCAAATTCTGTGTTCTTAAAATTGCTGTATATGAAGAGTGCCACTAAGGTAATTTGTCATTGCGTCTTTTGTCCAAATCACCAAATGTTCAATTTAAATTTACAAGGCCACCTGTCCCAAGGACCACGCGTTTGGTTTCGGTTCCCGGTGCGAGCGGGTGCGCGATGGGGCTCGGACCGCCAGGCTGGTCCGAGCGTGCTGCTCACAGCAAGCTCCACGGTTCGATCCCCCTGCGGGCCATTCACTTCAGAGCCGGGCTCGATGATCCTTCCGGATCCTTTCCAACTCAGAATAGTCTGTGATTCGAGATGTAAAATCGGTTGGAAAGAGGAAATAAATCACGCCGCGCTCGGCGGCACAACCCGAACGGGCACGAAGCGGCGCGCCTCACGCGAACACACGCCCCCCGACCCCCCACGGAAGTCCGTCACTGCCCGCGGCCGGGCCCGCCCCGCGAGGGAAGGCGCCTGACGCCATCGCGGGGCGCCGCGGACCGCCCGAGCATGGCCGTGCCGCGGGAGCCGCCGCCCGCCCCGGCGCT
>VXAZ01002838.1:4301471-4398827 GCA_013399875.1 Gymnorhina tibicen | reverse complement strand
GCCGCTACTCGTGCCTGGTGGCGGCGCCGCACCGGCGGCACGTGGCGCTGCCGCCGCGCTTCCTGGGCCGCAAGCGCTCCGGCATCCGCGCGCAGCTGGACGCCGAGCTCCTGCGCTACTCGGAGAGGTGCGGCCGCGGGGTCCGGCCGGGGGGGGGCCGGCTCGGCCTGGCAGCTAACGGTGCCCCCCTCCTCCTTGTCCTTCCAGCCTGCAGGGTGTGCCGGTGGCTTACGACAACATCAAAGTGGTGGGGGAGCTCGGCGACATCTACGACGACCAAGGATTCATCCACCTGAACATCGAGGCGGACTTCATCATCTTCAGCCCCAAGAAAGGGAAGAAGCTGGTGGTATGTGAACGCCTTGGCGTCTCACGGGGCGGGCTTTTTTGCTAAGTGGTCAAAGCGTGGCTTGTCTCCAATATGAAGTGATCTGGGCTTAGGTGGAGATATATTTTAGTTTATATTAGCTTATTCATTTATGAGTAGTTCATAACAACTTATTAGCAGTTTGTACTAGTACTTTTTACTGTAATTTGTCTGTTTTGTCCGTTCCTAGGTTTGTTGAGTTTATGTATGACTATGTATTACTAAAACATTATGTCACAAGTATTACACATTTAGTAGTGTAGCATAACTGCGTGTACCATACTGGTTCTTCTTTCTGAAGAGCAGATAATTCTCAAACAGATGCATTTGCTATAGTGACAGGAATGTTAAGGATTCTCGTGAGTTCAGTTCCTTCAAGCACAAGAGCAGTACATCAAGTTGGAGCCTGCCTTTCAGTAAAGGAGGCATATGGCTCACAGAACAGCTTTAAGCTTGTCAATGCCCTTGCTCAGCACTTGTGGGTAAAGTATGTTGAGAGCTGGGTTACATTCATTGTTGTGCCATACCTTTTGCTGGTGTCTTTATAATTGTGTTTGAGGATGAATGTGCCATCTTCCTAGGAAGAGAATAGAAAGATTTTCAGTGTGTCATTCATTCTGTGGTTAAAAGAAAGGTGGGTATGGTTTCACATTCACTCCACTGAATGGAGTATTTAAAAGCTTTTTATGTGTCTTCCCTGTCTTCAGCTGCTAAGTAGTGCTGTGCCAGCTTGGGGCCCATTTTAGGCAAGTAAATCAGACTTTAAATGGCTTCAAAGCAAATTTGATCACTATAGTGTAAGAAAAGAGTTACCTACTCTATTCAGGTACTCGCTGTGGCTAAATCCCATATTTTGGCTTCTTACCTTGCAGTTCAGTTCTATTTTTAGAGGAATTGTATCGAGAGTTTACAGGATAGCTTTGATTTTATTGAAGGAGACTTAACTTACTTGCATGTGCTAGATAAAGTGACCTCATAACTTGTACATTAACTCTTACTGAAAATTTTTCATATAGGAAACTAAATATTTAAAGGGTGTGCATTGAAAGGGCTGATTTTTGCTATAGACTTGCATGACATTCTTTTTCTTTTTTAGGGTGTAATTAATAAAGTGGCCCCTAGTCATATTGGCTGCCTGATACATGGGTGCTTCAATGCATCTATCCCTAAGCCTGAACAAATGTCCATTGTACAGTGGCAAGAGCTGGGGTTAAAAATAGGGGATGAACTGAAATTTCAAGTGTTGCACTTGGATTCTGATGCAGCTGGAGTGTTCTTCATTCGAGGAGGACTCACTAAAAGCAGGTATGGTGCCCTAAATAGAGAATATTTTTAACTGATTTAGTAAGTTTTTACAAGCTAAGTGGTTTTAATTACATCTTAATTTTTAAGCTTTCTTATTTATACACAAATCCCTCTATACATATAATTATATATGTATGTATATATATGTATATGTTGCCTTAAACTAAACTTTCCACTGTTTAGGACTCCCATGGAAGTTTTCTCTGGAAAAAGTAAGACTAGGTATTTCTTGAGCTTTAAAAATGTGAGTGTGTTGACCTGTGAATTGTTGATTGCATATATAATACATGCTCAAAACATCACAGCCAGGTGTCTAAGAGAAGCTTTGTGCATAGGATTTTCAAGTGCAAACAGCCCAGGGTTCCTGAACACGTTACATTGACATTTACACACAAACAAGTGCGTATTTGTCATTGTATAATGACAAATAGATGTGGATGACTTAAATACTTGCTGAAACGTGAGAATTTTGAAGATGAGAATATGTGTCAACTTCCTCCTTAGGCCTCTGTAAATTTATAGGGCACCTTGCAAGAAATCCTGTCTTCAGAAGAGTTCATTCACATGTCTTTTAAAACAGTCATTTACTGAGCAATGTTTTTCTTCCAATATGGTTTTGTTTTTAATTAAATGTATAATATGACTCCTGCTGGAAAATTCGTAGCATTTTTTGTTTGTTTTTTCTTTTGTTAATCTGGAAGCATGTTCTGGATCATTTCAGTGAATTTACAATGCAAGTTAGCAATTTTGTCTTCAGTGCCTCTGGGGACATAAAAACCTCCATGGTTTTTAACTGCATTCTTTCCATATTTGTCTACTTAGACATTTTCTCCAGTGCTCTTGGTTGCAAGGTACCTGCTTGGGGTGGGGGGTTTTGGTGTTTTTTTTGGGGTTTTTGTGGAGGATTTTTTCTTCTCTTTTTTTTTTGGTAACTTTTCTGGCATCACCTTTTGTATTAATTAGAGTAGGGTAATTGCTTGGTAAAATCAGCAGTGTGCCTCATGTATGACTGAATAGGCCACTAGCTGTGTGTGTTTGTAAATGACTTAAAAAAAAACAACAAAAAGGCTTTACTACCCAATGTACAGTAATGAATTAGGGGATGAAGGAGCACAAGAAAAGAGGAAATACTGAATGGTATGTATGGCACTTTAGAGAATTAGGCTAAGATTTGAAAGAGAATATTTATTAGGTGGTAAGAAGGAAGCTAGTAAGGTAATAGAAATTACCCTGAGAGTATTAAACTTGTTGATTCTCTGTAACACAGAGTATCGTGTTATACATTTGTTGTTGTTTTTCGCAAACATTTATCTTTTATCTACCTGGTGTAAATACTGTGTCTCTAATTCAGTTTATTTTGTATATTTCTTTACAGCATGCGGCCCAAAAAGTCTGACACAGTCACTGAAAGTACAAATGGGGACGAAATTCAAAGGATTGACCACCAGGAAAATGGCTTGAATAACTGTGGGGAAAATACTGTCACAGAAGAGCCTTTAAATGAGACAGATAACCTTGGGAGGGAAAAAGAAGAAGAGCAAAGTGTTGATGCTGTGAATGGATTATGTGATGAAAAAAACAAGAAGAAAAAGAAAAAGAAAAAGGACAAGAAAGAAGAACAGGAACTTGTATTGCCTACCAGTGACTCCAGTGGTTACCAAAGTGACCATAAAAAGTCAAAGAAAAAGAAAAGAAAGCATTGTGATGAAGTTGAAGAAAGTGAATTATCTCAGCTGTCAGAAGAACCCAAAACAAAAAAGAAAAGGGACTAAAGTTTGAAGTGCCTTTCCTGAATTAGATTTCAGATGTTTTTGATAAGTTTTAATAAAACCCTGTCTTCAAAATGTGTATCTATTTTTCTTTACTACACAGTCTGCTCTGCTAGGTCAGATGGCGTTTGCATCTGTGTGCATATGTGCACCAGCAGCTTGAAAGGCAGGATCTTTTAAAGTATTAATAGAAGAAATGGGATAGAAGCAATATCTGCCTGTTTTATTTACTGGAAAACAAGGCACAAAGAACCATGGAATGTACTTACAGGAACACATGCATCACCTCTGTGTCTGCTTTCCAGTTCCAGGCATTTGCCAGTTGGTAGTTAATGATGTTTGCTACTCTAACTCCATCTTTGCCAATCTTGATTTTACAAGAGTAGATTAGGATTACCTTTGGGCTTCTGGGAAATTCATGTGAATTCCCAGGGGGTTTAAAAGAGAGAAATTTTTTTTGAGTATCAGTGATTTTGGTTGCAGCTCTTTTCTATTGTGAGGAGCTCTGGGGAGAACTGTAGTGTGACATGGTCTGGGCTTTCACCAGGGTAGGAGGCCATGATTGCTTTGGTGTTGATTTACCTTCTAAAAGAACAAAACCAGCTCTTCGCAAGCCTTGTGAGTAAACAGCATGAATGTGGAGACTTGCTGTTCATCTCTGTTCCTAGGTGACAAAACATTTTGCTCTAGTGATTAATGCTGATGCTATTAGCTCACTTGAATACATACGTGTATATCTTCTAGTTATGCATCCATTCACATTGAACATGTGAATTTCAAGTATGACAGTGCTTGTTTTAGGGCTCATTCTGTGCTATAACAATGTCTTTTATGCATCTTAAAAGCTCCAAATTTCCCAAAACAAAGGTAAGTTACTAGGTTATAGGCTCGATGGCATGGCAGTACATAGTAGGCGTTTTAAAGTTCCAAGTTAAGACTTTCTGAAGACTTAAAAGAAAGTGATCTTAAGGAGCTAATGGCAGCAGAAGCTGCAGGATATCCTCTTGTTTTTGCTCTTCCATGTACTTCATCCTGAACCTAGTTTCTGAACAGTCCTGAGATGAACATGAATTGTCCCTGTTGTGTTTCTACACGTGATTGTGCTGACACTTGATCTACATGCAGTTTCAGAGACACTGGCTCATCTGTCCATTCTTCCTGTGCTGTGACAAAACCTGAGAGGTCAGATGATGTTTGTAATGTATTACACCAAGCTGCGAGGTCAACTGAGGGCAGTATTGTGGTGTGTTCATGGTTGCAGAGAATGACACAGAAGTCCCACCCTGCTGTACTTACAGTACACAGGCAGGCTGAAGGTTGGGACATAATTTACAGTCAGAAATTATGTGCTAGTTCCCCCTTTAGATAAATATATATATAAATATATGTATATTTATGTAGTGACTTGAGGGACAAGTTGGACGGGTGGGTAAGAGGAGGATGGCAAGCACAGATATTTTTTGATGATGCCAACATGAAGAGAACGATGGAGGCAGTTAATATTGCAGATGAACCAAAGACTGAGTCACATGACTTCATCTCTTACTCCTTAATACTCATTGTACCTCACTTGCCCTTTTAGGGAAGGGAAACACATCTCCAGAGTCAAGCCTCACCGGCTGATAGAACCAGTTTGTAGCACCAAAAGTTTGTCTTGCTCTGTCCCGCCTTTTCATCAGCGTGCAAAGAAAGAAAGCGGACATTCAAGGGGGGAGGAACTGAAGTTGCAACTAATGAATCAAGTAATATAAGCAGTATAAATGCTTTCAGCACTTTGAATGCTCTTTTTCTGCTTTACCATTCTGTTACTGGGAATTGCTTACTGTAGTTTAGCAAACTGTGTGAGCTGTTTTGTTGATGATTAGTCTATTCTGAAAGCCTACAGTAACCTCAGTTTTGTGCCTTGCTTAGAGGCAGGTTGTTTATTTTTGGCACACAAGTTTGGCTGGCACCCACTTGTCTCATTTTTTGGTTTTCTTTTTTCAGTTACAACAAAAAAGCAATTAAAAATAAATGCAGGAACTGGCAGTTAATGATTGCTGAACAAGTTGTTGCTCCAATGATACAAATACCATAACATGTTAAATTCTTGCTAGGTTTTGTGTCTTTGGAAGGGGGAAAGTGAAGAAAAGACTTCAAAAAAGAAGGAAGAAAAATGGGTTTTACACAGTTGGAGGCAATATTGGCAGCCTCACAGCTGCACTGTTGATGTTGCTGTAAATACTGTTTTGGCATTTGCTAAATATGGCAAGAACACTTGGATTTTCAAAAGTGAATTTTCACTCTGGTCATGATTTAAATCACTTGTCTTTGTTTTTTCCCCATAAAAAGGCAAGATTTTGTGATGCTTGAAATTAACAAGGAAGCTGAACTTGACACTTTCCATTGAAGTTTCTCTGAAGTTTGATCTCTAAACCTTTAACTTTCTGTGTTCCCCTGGAGTACAAATGAAGAGTTATATTGAATTTTGAGTTGAGACAAGATTTTTGAGTATATAGAACAATCACTTATAAAGCTTCCTGTGAGGCCAGGTGACTTCATTTTTTTTGCACAGCCCTTCTGTTATTTTATTCTGTATGCATTCTAGTACAACTCATGTCCCATAGCAAAGAGAAGGTTAGAAAGCAAAATTGTATTTTATCTTATAACTGTGTTTATAGTTACAGGTAACTGTGATCTAGAAAAAAAATTTCCTGGGTTGTTTTTTTTTTCTGTTTTAACGTTAAGCTTGCAACAAACCAATATTTATTTATGGCTGTGGTTGATAATCTTTTGTCTGCATTATGAAAAATGTAGTTCCAACTTAATCAGCTATAAGTTTCTAAAGTAGGAACTGCTACTTTGCGGTATAAATATTTTGATTCTGCAAATGTTTCTCAGTGTATTGCATGCATTTGGCAGAAGAGCAAGCAGTCTTACAAGAAGGTATTTTTAGCTGTCTCTAAAACAATTGTCTTGTATTCTCTGAAGCTTACAATAATCTCCAGCATTAACTTTTGCTCTTTGTCTTTTCCCTGCTTCTCTTAGAAACAAATTCTTTGCTTTTGACTTGGCACTTTGCTGCTGCTTGAAATACTCAGCCCAAACAGCCCAGTGGATGAGCTCTAGGGAAAGGATTTTTTTTAAAGCGCTTAAAGCAAGCTAGCTGCCTTTTGGAAAAACATGAGCCTCGATCAAATCTGCCTCTGAGTAAACAGTTTGCCTTTGGAAGCATCCCAACCTTTGATAGCCCTCAGACAGTACAGACCTTTGCTGTCTGAAGAGGTTATGTGATCTGATGCTCTCAGGATTTTTACTGTTGGCTATGGAAGGACTATGGAATAGTTTCATTCTAATAAGGCGTATATTTTTCTTACCAAAATGTTGATTCTACTCTGCTATTTAGCTTTCAGAAATTCTGTATATTCAATAAAGCCTGAGGGACTTCAGTATCCAGTAGGCTTTATAAGGAGAAGGTATCTTCTGGATCATGTGAACAAAAATAAGGCTCTGAAAATCAAGCTTTGCACTTCTCCAAAACTGTCAGTAACTAAGTTTTGTACAGACACAGCTCAAGATTTTTTTGCTCTTCTTGGCTTCACACGTAACTAAGTTAAAGCTGGGTTAAATTCACCTGTAAATATTGTCCCAAGCCACTCAACTGACCTGATGTTAAGCATGTAAAAAGCAATTGCAGCCTGGCCATGACTTCAAGTTCCCCTGAAGCCAACTGTCCTAGACAAAGAAGGAACAAGCTTTAATTTTCCTGTTTTAAGGACCCCTCCTCCATAAGATTGAATGCAAGATGATCGCCTCCCATTTCCCAAACTGATATGTCTATAGAGTATCATTGCTGCTAGAATGTTTCTGTTACAACCAGAGGCAGTTGAACTTGGAAAAGAACTTATTTGAGAAATCTATCTATAAAAACAGCTGAAATGAACTTTCTGTGCAGAAGATGAGTGAAACTGCAGCAGTTTTTAGTATGTAGCAAAGAAACCATACGAACAGAGGAAAGAATTTTGCTACAAGATTCATTATCAATATCTTCTTCTTTTATGGATTATTTTAGTGTATTTCATAGGATTAGAAGATTAAGCTGTGACCTTTGGTCTCTGAATCCATATGATACTTAGTAAAAATACAATTGAAAAGATAGTATTGCACTTCAAAGCTCTCTTGCTCATATTACCCGTGTTCCTCTTTCCTTTGTATTTTATTTCACTGGTGCCTTTGGTGCATGGAAACTTCTCTAAGAATATTCTTAATACACTGGAAATATGATGTCCCATTCAAGAGCAGGATTTCATTGTGCTGCACAAATTGAGAGAGGAGAAATGTGTGTTTAAGAAGCTCTGGTAAGAGCTGTCAGTACTATGCCGCTTAGAAGCTCACATTAGATGTGTGAGCTTCTAAGCAGTGCTGAAGTTTGGACACTGAAGAAGCAGATCTTTATCAAATGCTGTGACTTGAGTTGCAGTTAAGGTCATATTCAGAAATAATATTTCAGTTCTACCTGCAAAGCCATAATCGGTGGGCATGACCTCATTGTGAGACACCCATGCCCAGCACACACAGCTTCTGAGGGAGACTTAAGTGCAGCAGTCAGTGGAATGCAGGCTGTGCAAGTGTAGTCCCAGATTTCATTGAAAGCATTTTGTCAAAACTAGTATGGAACAACTCCCCCTCATTCAGGGAGCTGGCTGAGGCAAGAGTCATCTTGTTTTCAAGGAGTAGGCTACAGCTCCCAGGGATAAGTCAGAGCCTGTGCTTTTATTTCCTAATAATAAATGTGTTAGCACGTGGATAAATTAAAAATTCCATATGGATTGATCAAATAAATGTTTAAAAGCTGGACTAAAAGAGAAGGCAAATTTATCCTGCATCAGTTAACATGAATATCAATATCAGAAAAAATGAGACTGTTCTTGCATCAGCTCCCTCGTTGTTATAGATAACAAACCAATGACATCTGACCGTCTTTCAGGATAATGCCATTTTATTATATATACTTTTGAAGATTCATTTTTTCTCCAGAGATTTGGTCATCTCTACATGGACTCAAAGATGACCAGTTTTTATGAAGCACTTTCCTAGAAGGACAGTGGTTTGTCTCCCTCGTGAAAAAAAGCCAAAAACCCAAAAAAAGTGCACAGATGGTGTAGGTATTCGTGGTTTCTTCATTCTGCCCAGAGAAGCAGTTCAGGACTTCTGCCTTTCAAAGAAATTCCATATATGGTGACTACAAATAAGTCTGCACTGATGATGTACGGGATGTGCTGATAAGTACTTTTGATATGATTTTCTTGACATTAAACTGAATTTAGCTGAATAAGTGACCTGCTTTATGTCTAAATTACTTATTACTAAATCCCATATTTTTCTAGTTTTCTCTGAGAGGATAATTCCGGTTTCATAGATATAATTTGAAAATTCATCTTTTCATTATGACTAGGCATTAATTAACCTTGAACTATTCATTTTCTTGGGCCAAAGGAATGATATTATGGACATTTGTAAAGCTTCTGAGGTAGAGAAAAATGTGTTACAGATTTAAGTGCATTTTCACATCCATTTTTCTACCCATGTAATATTTCTGAACTACTTACCAAAATATGCAGATGCTCACAGATTAGTTTTGGAGTCATCTCTATTGTGGTTATTTCCATCTCACTTCAATGTCTGGTTTGCAAAACCATTGTCATAAATGATCCCAAAATAGAGCCCAGCATCATCATATATTCATTACTGTTTTATATTTATCATGTAAATCTGTGGTTGTACCATATTATGACGAGGAACGTGAGGACAAGCTGTTGCAAATAACTTTATATCTTCTTATTAATTGAGTATAGCAAATGTCTTTTCTCAGGCAAAAAAATATTGCTGCAATTACTTATGGTTAGACTTGTTTTATTTCTTCACTGGAGCACACTTTGGAAAATGGTCTAAAAAAATTCAATTAATATATGGAAAATTGACTAGGAGAGAAGGATTTAAAACAAAAAAGAGAAAAAGCTGGGGATTTTTTCATAAAGAAGGCAAAGGGGAAAATTTCAGTTTAAGGAGGTTTTTGAAATCTCAACATTTTTGCTGAGAATGAAAGGAAATTTGAAGGTTTTCTTTTAAATGTCTTTCTCATCTCTCCACTAAGTATTTTCAGTCCAATAAAAATGCTTCTCTAATTTTTTGGAGTATGACATAAAACATTTTAAATGTTCAAGTAGTCATTTCAAATAGAGGACTATTTCATTCTAGGTATCTGAATTGCATTGTTAGGGAGAGAACCAAAAGGGGTTTTTCCTCCCAAATTCATATTCTGGGGAAATTGACTGAATTTGGCAGGTGTTTTTTCGTTTGGTTGGTTGTTTTTTTCAAATGTGTCAGAAATCAGTGTAGGACTTGGAAAACTGACTTGAGGAAGGGTTCTGCCTGTTCTCATGCAATGCCACATGGTGGAGTATTGCTTTTTCTTTGGGGCTTTTTCTCCACATCTGTCATCTCAAGAACTCAAAACTTCTGTAACTGGTATTTGATGAGAAGTACTTCAGCTAACTGAAATAAGACTAGAAGAGAAATAGAATTTGTACATGCTCTGTATGTCAGCATCAAAATCTTGGTATCTACCCTCACTGCTGTAACCGTGTTGCTTTAGTTTATATTCTAATTTTCATATATTTTGAAGTGCCATTAATACTGATATTCATCCAGTTTTTCACTGTTCATATTTCATATCCTTTCTGTAGTTTGTTTGTATAGGAAAAGAGACTTATGTGGCCATGCTGTGTATAAAAGCTCATGCAAATGCTGTTATGTGTAGGTGCATTTGTTTGTTCTTCTTTTGTAAATTTGTAGTTAATGGCCAGTTTGCAGATTCCTGTCTACTTAAATGAAATACTGAATTCCCGTAAGTTTCATGGACACCAGTTGTTGGGTAGAGGAGAGAAACTGTATTTCCCCTGTTTGAAGAAAAGTGACCCAATTTCAGCTATGGTGAGCACAAACCACTCTGTGGACTCCATGGCAGTGGGAAAAGCTCCAGGCAGAACTTTGCACCTTACTAAGCATGAGGGAAAGGGAAGGGAGGCATCCTTAGCTCTGATGCTGAGGAAACAACTTGGTTTTGTCTTTACTGCACTTGGAGGTTTTGGGGTTTATTTTATAACACGGAATTATTTTGTGTTTATTCAAATGCCTGTTTTTTTTCTGGGTTTGCTCTAGACTAGTTTGTTCTCCTTGGGAACAAGGGAAAAAGAGGCTGAAAAGTCCATGTTAGTGATGAGTTCATCAAAGCATTTTAGTTTTCACATAAACCCACTGTTAACTATCAAAACCTCACTATCAGTCATGTTAAATATCAGTGGCTGATGTAAGACCTGGAATTAAGATTTTTAAAGAGCAGATGGGAGGTGGGGGAATTTCTCTGCATACCACCAACCTGAGTAGGCTGCTGTACTATGACAATAGTAGACACATTTGAAATATATTAATGTCAGAAGGGTGACATCAGTTTACAGTTTTACCCCTCTGCACTGTATCAGTCACAAAGTAAAATACAGAAACTGTCCTGGTGGCTGAGACCATAACCCACTTAACTGCACTGAAATACAGTAATGTGCTCAGTTACATTTAGCCTTGTTCATAATAAGGTACTCTTAAGTGCTTGTCTGTAGAGCTTCACTGGGAAGGTTAAAAGGTGTCTTAATCCTCCTTAATGTGGTGAGTGATGTTCCCACCCGAACATAAATACATATGTTTTACATGTAAGCAATGTAACCATTAGAATCTTGCAGAAAAGGTGGATAACAAAGTCTTTACCCCTAGTAGTGAAGTACGTTTTTAAAGAAAACTGAGCCCTGCTTATGAGATGGTTGTGGGGATTTGTCTTTGAGTGGGGTGTCAGGCTTGTGTGCGTGGGGACTCAAAAACATCAGTAAGACTTTGCCATGTGTATGTGAATATTGGTGATGGAATATGATAGAATATGTGACTGTGTTTGCGTTATGTCTGAGCTCTGGAGTGGATGTGGATGTCACTCAGGTTGCTTCAGACTTAGTCATGAAAGTGTCCACTGACTTATTTTAGGAATTGCATGATTTTTTAAAATTTAACTGGAAAGTAGAATTAAGGAGATTCTCTGGAAAAGAAAAATACTAATTCATTACTTTAGAGGCAGCACTGAATAAATTCACTATGAATTTAGCTAATGGGATATAATAGAAATGTGCCCTAAACTGTGGAAGATGTCCATTCACACTGCTTTCTAGAGGGATCTGATATAAAATTTAATGTAGGTGCCTATCAAGAAAAACAGCCTACATGGGATGAGTATTTGTGCAGCTCTGCTTATTAAAGCTCTAGAAAACAGAAGTTTCTCTTCACTAGATGCCACCCATGGTTAAAGACTTGCACTCTGTTAGTCTTACTAAGAAGGGCCTTTCACCACTGAGCTGTTTCATTTACTCTTAGTCTTGAAACACCAACAATATATTTTGAAAAAAAAGTTTTCAAAATGTCTTCTCATAAAAAGTCATAGTGCTGATAAATTGGCAGTGTTTCTGTTTTCAGGTACAAAATTTAAGCCACTTTTTTCCCCTTGAGTTGGCAGATTTTCTAATTAGAAAAATTTCTCACACAAATTATAAGGAGAGTAGTATTCTCACTAGCTCAATATAAAATTAACAGACTGCTTGTGAGATCAGTACTAAAGTATTATGTAAGTGACAAATCAAGTAAATTCTTAGTTTTGTGTGTTTCTGTAGTGCAGTTTATGTAGTATGATTCACAGCACTGCGCAGCAAAGCCAAGATGGGGAACAGCAGGACTTCTGCTGAAAGCCTGAGGCTAAGACAGTTAGGAGGGTATGCTTAGGGGGTTACAGGAGAGTAAAACTATGATCTCAGTCTGCTCTTCGTAACATAATGTATCAATATGAGCAGCATCAGAAGAAAAAGATATGGTGTTATCTTAGTATTTTATGCTAATTTAGGCTGAATGTGCTGCAGTATTATTTTGGCACTGTGCTAGTGGTGTGTCTGCTGTCTCCAGGGGCCCTCGTCAAAAGCAAAGGAAAGTCTCCTGCTGTGCCAATACTGTAAAATAAATAACATTCTCAGAAGATTAATACAGAGCTGGAGCACAGAGTGTTACTAGTGTCATAAAACAGACAGTAAAAGGGTTGCATTCTAAAAGGCAAGACTAAGGAAATGACTGATCCCAGGGAAGGATAAGTTTGTTGATCTGGAAACATCATTTGAGAAAGAAATGATGAGCAAGTGTCCAAAAGTTGGACATGTGTCCAAAATGCAGATCTGTAGCTGAACTTCTTCCAAGTACATTTAACCTTGTTTGGTCTGGAAATCTCATGAATCTGAACTGCGTTTTGAATTTACACTTATCAGTATTGGTGTTGCTTAGTCTGGATGTGATATTGTATAAATGCTATCTGGAGAGTTTTTTCCCTATATTTGTACTCTAAATTTTAGCTGAAACTTGTAAGATAATAGTGCATTAATTACTTAAGGAAAAAAAAAGTAAGAGGCAACTCCCAAAGGAGTGAAAAGTGTGTATTGTGGGGTGACAATTAAATTGCTGTCTAGTTTCCTTGTCAGTTTTGCTTCCAATTTCCAAACTGCAGTGAAATGAGACTTATGTCTCTCTTCATCCTTCTCCACCACCCATTGTAAATCAGAGAGCAATCAGCAGTTCCAAACTGCTTACTGTGTGCCTACAGATATTGTAAGTGTTGCTTAACAAGAAGTCAAACAGCTAATCATAGTCATACACACTGGAAGTAATTTATGGCTGTGCCAGGGGCTCTGCCACATGCTCCACCAGCTGGATCCTGCTGTGGAGGATCAGGGGACTGTCAGGGTGAGCTGCTGCCCCCACCCAGCCTGAGCCCCCAGCTTTCCTCTGCAAGGGCTGGAGGTGTACACATGTGCACCATCTCAATTCAAAGTATGACTGGAACTGTAGGAAGCCGCTACCCAGCAACTGAGTATATTCCTGTTTAATTAAAATCTGGAATACTTTTAAAGAAGAGAAACAACTGTCATGAACAGAGAGAAGAACTGGCCCTTTGATGTCCTTCTTCATATCAGCCAAAACATGTAAATCTCAGTAACACAAAGGAAATTTCATCACCTTCCAAACAATAGTAGGTACTCTTGAGACAGGAATGGACTGTTGCTCAAGGCAAAAGTGATTGTTTAGAATTTTGAGAATTTTAAGGACAGTTCTTACCTAGACCAAGCCAAAGGCAGGTTTTCAGGGCAAGCCAGAAGGAGGCATATACACAAGCATCCTGAGAGCAAGGAGACAACACCTTGGCCCCTGTGCCACCTTTATGAGTTTCGTGCAGGTTTGGGTCAGTGAGTGACTTTCCTTAAGAAGGATTTGACAATGGTTTATTTTTTTTCTATTATTCAGTTTTAAATTTGCCGCTTAGAGCACAATATATTTTAATTCATCATTGTATTGTTATAATGGCCTTCTCCTAGAACTGTTTCTCAGCTTTCTGTTTATTGGTTTGTCTGTGCTTCAGGAATTAACAGCATCCCCAAATCTCATTTTGGGTCCCATTCACTATGTGCTCTTTCTGTCACTGTTTTTCTCGACATGACCCCGACAAATAAATCCTATTCCTTCCAGTCTTCCATGAATGACAAATTTCCTTTACTTTTTGAATCATAAATGCCTGGTTTCAGCAGCTGAAGCAGAAGTTAAATGGGAATCCCCATCTGTATTTAATGTGCACTTGGCACAATGCCTATGTTATTTCTTTAACATAATTTCTCCCTTTTAAAAGCCAAGGTTGAAAGTCTAGCCTTGATCAAGTCAATAGGATTTTTGCCACAGAGTAGTCGGGCTACTGAAATCAACCCTAGAATCCCAGAAGGTACATTTTTATTATTTATCTAGGAGCATCAGGTTGCTTCTTGTCTTTGATTTCTTCATTACTGTCTCCTTAACAGTGTTTTTAATCATAGAAAATAGGCATGAGGTGTTCAGTCAGTTACCAGAGGTGGAAATAAAGCTCATGGAATCCATCTTATTTTAATTTCTTTTTTTTTAGGCTTAAAGGGTTTTTTTATCAGTGTGCATAACTGAGAAAAGATCTCTTAAATATTCCAATTTTTTCCCTAGTACCAAGTTTTTCATAAGAGAAGCCATTTCAATTTTCTCTATTTATAGTTTAAATCTACCAATTCTCTTGCTTTTCCTGTTTCTTTACATAACTAATAACAGTTTTTACATTAAAAAACCTCTTTTTTAAAATTCTCCAATCCATTTAACTGGTCGTGTATTAGTAATGGTGGTGCTGTCTAAGATCACAAGAACATAAATAGCAAGTCCTGAGGTCAAAACCAAGATTTTGTACCTGAGGATCCAGCAAATAGGGGGAAATGGCCATGATCTTCATTATAAAATACCAGCAAAGTCACCTGCTCTGTTACACAGGAGGTATATTTTATTGTGGGCAGATGGAGACATTATAAAGTCACTCTGTTACGGTTTTCTATTTGAAGACGTTGGCTGGGTAGCAGAAAGAAATCTAGTCTCTTCTTTCTCCTGAGTACTAGAAAATATCTCTATTCCCCTTTATGAATTTTTAATCAGCAGTATCACTCAGTTAATAAGCTCAGCACAAAAATCTCTGCCGTGGTTGTTCTGGTGTAACATGACATCCTTTATTCCTACATAGTAACAGATGGCATATTACTTTTATTTTCTGAAGTGCTTAATCTTGAAGCAAACTGGACTTTGTAAACGGAACTTTCTTCCCACAAAACAATGTACAGTTCAGGTACACATTAGAAAAGAGATGCAAATTTTTTCTACCTGTGCCACCAAGTGCTACTCTCAGACAGATATTTCTGATGCTCGGCTTTCTCTCAGAATAACTTTCTAAATATATGCATGTACTGAGCGCACAGGAAGCTATGTTTTGATTTTTGTCTGATTTCTTAACACCATGTCTTATACAGCTTTCCCATTCCCAGGGATCTGTCCTGAGTCAGAGCATCATTCCTCCTTCCCCTGCCCTGCTGTGTTCTGGTCTTAGTTTCTCACTCATATTTCATTGGGTGTTATTCTGACCCTCCAGGACCAAGCCAGTTATTTGTGCCGCATGCAATAAAAGCCACTGAGCACTGCATCTTTGTTTAACACTGGCTGCTATGAAGGAAGGATTAAACAATGGAAATTATCCATATTTGATGTCAGCACAGTTCAAACAGAGTGGGTGTCAGTGACGGTGACTGAACCTAGAGCCCATAGCAGGCTCCTGTGTAGCTCACGTCCTGTCTCTGAGGCAGCCTGAGCATCAGGACAAGCTTACTGGGACGCCTGCCAGTCCTGCAGTGAGGATAGCCAGCACATCAAAGTGAAGGCATTGATTCTGACTCTTTTTAAAAAGTAAGGCAAACACTCAAGAGCTCAGTTGCATGAATTACCTCAGAGGAGCATGGGACAAGTAAAGAAAAACAGAGTACAAAGAGATGAACCAAGAAAACAAATCACAGTAAACTCTTTCACCTTTAATAATTTTGCCTTACAGCTTGATTAGTTATATCTTTCTGGTATCAGCTTTCTCTTTTAATTGCACTTCCCCCTAAATAGTTTGAGGTTTGTTCCTCAATTTCTATCACATTTTTCTCTTTTATGTCTTTTTTTTTTTTTTTAATTCTCATTTTCTGTCTTTCTTCAGATTTAAAAAGAAGTAAGTTATGATTACCTGCATAGCTGCTAGTTGTGATAGGAACTTAAATTAGGAATGAGTTAATAGAGGAAGCTTAACAACATTTGTGGGTTGCAAACTGCTGTAGCAAAGAGGGGACCATATGTGGTCTCTCTCTTATATCAGCCTGTTTTGCCCATGCATATCATTCAGGAAACCACTACAATATCAAAAGTTCTACTTAATGCGATATTTTTTGTCTCCTTCGAACAAAAGGTCTTCTGGGAGCAAAATATGGGAGAGGAAGAAGTAGAAGAAGGATTTAATTGCAGACATCCTCACATGTAACATTTCCATTCCAGATTCCTAAAGAACATGTAAATAGCAATATCTGGAGGTTTCTTTATGAGAAAAATCATCCTAAACTTAATGTAGCAACATTGTGATCTTTGATCATCTCTTGAATTTACTCCACAGCAGATACTTGGTACCCACATGCTAGTAAAATGCTAGTGTATAACTGTTCTCCAGGCTGTCTCTTCCCCTGCACAGCCTTTGTAATTGAATTTGACCCAGAAAACCAGCATTGTCCTGTTACCAAGTTCTCCAAAATGTAAAGCAAAAAGAGGAACTCTCAACTGATTATAATTGGAATATTTTTAGCTAAATGTCATCATGGTCTCACATAAACCCAACAGTTTGATGGGGTTTTCCATACTTGCAGGCCTCAGCCATTTAGTGTGATAATAAACAGCCGCAAATCTTATGCCATTGATTGTTTGGCTTCAGCAATGATGAAACATGGAAAACAAAATAAAGGAACATAAACCTTGTCTGAAATTTATTTGGAGTCCATGTGTGAAGCATACCTGGCTTTTCATACCTATCATAGCACCTGACAGAAGTGACACATTCAGCCTTAGCCATGTCTAGTTTATCTTGTCAGTGTCTGAAACAGACAGGGGAAGCCTTTCAATATTGTACTTCATAAAATTGCAACCAGACTGATAAATCTGTTTATTTTTCCTTTAAATGTGCCCTGGTTTTCATAACAGAGACAGCTTGCGTGGATGCTGATGAATGGTCAGTCTCCCATCACAGACCTTTACAGACACTTTGCCAAGAAACTTGTTTTGTGAATTCCTCGGCTTCTTCTTTTATTTTTTTCCCAGCACCTGAAAACTTGGAACTGGCCTGGCTTGAAAGCTGCCTTGGAAATTTTACTAAGGCTCTTATTTTGGTAGCAAAAAATGACCTTGAAGAATGATTAATACTGTGTAGGGGTTGATGACATAAATCTGTTAAAATGTGCCTGATGTACAGTTTCACATGCAAGAATGTTATAGCCATATTCCTGTACTAACACAGTGACATTGAACAGAGTGTAGCAGATATTAAATCTAAAAAAAAAAAAGAAAAAAATAGAACCCCCAAAAGGATTTGAATTATTTTTACCAAGAAAATGCTTCTGGCAAGAGAATAAAAATTTAATGAAAAATAAAAACAGCGGTCTTAAGGTATACCGGCATTTTATTTTTTAACTCAGATAGTTCTAGTGGTTGTTACTGAGAATGTAGGTACTTGCCCCAGGAATGAAACAGTCCACTCTTTCTGTACTGTACTGTTTATAATGGAAAACAATAAAAAGCTACAGTTAAAATTAATAAAAGCCCAATTGAAGAATTAAGTCCATCCTTTGTCTTAAATGTATCTGTGGAAATCTGTCCATTGATAGTAATTTTGAACGTAGATAATTAGAACACATAGATTAATCCCTTCCTAAGCTAAAGAAAAAAATAAATCATGAGGAGATAGGTGAAGTAAGGTTTATATACTTTACTGAACTGGTAAGAAATGAACAAAAGTTGTATCCTTAACCAGAGAAAATTCATATCCTACGATTTTGCCTTTGTGAAAATAACTGAATAATTAGATTTGCAGAGGAGCAACCCAGGACAGTTTCTATCTAAGACGTCTCAAGAGTAGCCCACCCTGTGTTTAATCACGGGAAATTAAGTTGATGATCTTTTAGCTGTGTATTGGCAATGAGTCTCTATCCAACATTCTTTTATCCCAGTGTGTTTTCCTTTGCCTTCAGCAAAATTTTTGATAGTCTGATGAGCGGTAGAGGAGTATCCTAGATGTACTTAAAATACAGTGCTGTGTGCCAGGTCATCTTTTATGTTGCACAGATGAGCCAGCATGCTTCCACTAACAGCCTCATCCCTGTCACCAGCTCCCATGTCCACCAAAGTTACAGACCTTTGTGGTGCACGATGCTGGAGAAGCCTCCAACTGCAATTTTCACAATAAAATAAAATAAAATAAAATAAAATAAAATAAAATAAAATAAAATAAAATAAAATAAAATAAAATAAAATAAAATAAACATTCTCAGCACAAACAGTATTTTAGTTTCTGCATCTGACAGTTTGGCACCTTTCACATCACTAAATTAGTTTAAAACATTCATCACTACACATGCTCTGAGAGAAGCAAAGCAAGTACTAAGTAGGATTTGCGACTTGGTAAACTTTCTATTTAAGGTGAAATGATTTAAACTGACAAGAAAAGGCTGTGAAAACAACTCAGAAAAATAACTTATTTCTATTTAAGTCTTGGCAAATACTCAGAGAACAAGAAATGGTACTAAAAGGGGTGTCGTGCTCTTCTGTAAAAATAATTAAAAAATGACAAGACTGATTTATGTGAAACTTTGTAAAACCATTCTGCAACCCAGCCTTTCCCCAATTACAACTTTGTATGCCAAGTTTCAGCTTGAACCATTTTAAAGGAAATCGTTCCTTAAAGTATGAGAACTGTATAATGAAGTACTCATATCTTAATCCTAAGTACAGTTTCATATGTGTCATTCTTTAATAGAACAAAGTATAATACAAAAAAACGTTTAAGTGCAGAAAGAATGTACACATTCTATTAAACTTGCAGTGTGTGCAGAAACTTAAAGACCTTTACTATGGTGAAGCTTTAAATCATGCTACTGTATCTATATCCCAGGAGATAGATTCCTACAATACAAAACCAACATTAACATTTTTGCTAATGGTTACTAGCCTGGCAAAAAACTTTGTATGGTTTTATGGGAGGAGAAAGTAAAAAGCCATTTGTCGTATGGTTTTGTGAGAAGTAATAGTTCGTAAATTAAATGGAAACTTAGCAATACCTCTTTAAAGTTGTATTTGCATGGCTCATGACAATTCACACAGATTTTGGCCCTGTTTAAGATTTTCCAAGTGATTCAGGCTAGGTGGAGATGCTCCAATAATTCTGGGTTTAGTTCATTTTTTTGAGACCTTGTTGGCTTTCCAAGATCTGAATGTCTCCTCTCAGTTACACCTTGCTGAAACTTCATGTTTTTCCTCTGCAGGACAGATAAATAGCATGACTTTTATCATTACAAAGGAAAAAAAAAAAGAAAATAAATCCCCCCAAACAAAACCACAATATATTTGGATTCTAACACAGCAGGATTTCCAAAGTGGAAACTCTTAATGAGCCCATGTAGTTATCACAGAAGTTAATGTTACTGAAGTTTGAAAGCAATTTGTCATATTCATGTTAACACAGAGGTCTGTTCCTAGTATTTTTTACTTTTTGCTATCTATTTGATCTCTATGCTTATATTAGAAAATAACATTCATATGATTAGCAATACTTAGCCTAGAATTCTTAAGGGGTTTGTTACAAGGAGAAGTGGATTTGAATCTTTTTCTAAACTCTGGAACATTACAAACACACTTGGAGCAAAGAGCTAAAAGTCTGCTGTAAAAATGTCTGGTTTGATTTTCAAAGTTCAAATATGAAAAGAGCAGGCAAACAGGATGAACAGTGAAAAATGTCCAATTTTAGCTGAATAAATTGCTTCTTTGGTATTAGTATTAAAGAGTTATGAAGAGTTCAGACAAACTAACCTTCTCTTCAACAATATAAATATCTTTTATACTGTCAGTTGCACAGTATGTGGAATAGCCCTGGGTTTTTTGACATGACCTCTGCTTTTGACATTTCTGAATCCTTACTTGTCTCTATTACTCAGGTTTTAACCAACATAAAATAGGTAATTATGTGATGATGGAGTTCATTCATACCAGAATTCAAAGACCAGATAGAAAACTCTCTTTACTTTTTCCTGAAGTGTGTCTGAAGACAGTTCACTGCTCTTATATCTTCACTCATTTAAAGCACCAGCTTACATAGGAGTTTTAATTCCACCTTGGAGTAATGTTGAATAGAGGATTTAAGTGGGGTTACATTCAGTTTTATCTGATGCTTCTGTCTAACCTTGGTGTAATCCTCTTCTTCCCTAATCATTGCAAAAAGAGATAATTTATTGTAATCATAAGGAGGGGGAGAGAGAAATAAAAATGAACAGTAACATCTGTTCCTAACTTCATTGTCTCAAAATTTCTTTATTACTCCACTTCCCTATGTGTTTCTACAAAGTCCTAAAAGAACTACAAGACCTCTATTCACCTCTTTCTATATAATCTTGTATTTTTGGAAACAAGAAAGAGAAATATATGTTGGCACAGTTTTTTCAAGGGAAAAAAAAGCAACAAGGCTGTGGGGTGCTATGTAAGATAGACTGAAATACCACTTGTTATTTTTTGACTACATCACTGCAACCATCACAAGGGTAATACTGCTACTTCCCATGTTTATCTAACTTTTACCTAGAACACTGTAAAATCTCGATTTTGTGTCATTTCTTTCAATATCATATCTCTTTAAGCTCCCTGGGAAATAAATATTCCATTTATCTTGCCTAATTCTATGCTCTCAGATACTTTGTCAGGTCACTAGGATTATTCAGATCCAAATAGGGTACTTGAGTCAAAAAGTAATATAGTGTATCTTTAAAACAACACTTATTTCATCACTTAGTGATGCAATCTACAAACTAAATACCCTCTGCCACCATGTTCTTTGGCATCAGCTTTTGGGACAACTCGTTTGTATGCAAAAACTGTACTTTGTAGACACATTGGGTCTCCCACCTGTCAGTACACTGTGTCATACTCTTGGTCTAGACTGTGACCACATCAAAAAATGTCTTGTTGTCCACTATAGATCAGTAAGGGAAAATAATAGTGGTGGGAGTCAGACAAGCCCCATCCTTTAGCCGAGTGGTCTCTGCCCTCGGTAGAGGGCAGCACCAGCACCAGTATAATAGAGATTAACCATAAAGCACTTCTCCATGGATCTGCCAAATGTGCTAACCAGCCCTTGAGAAATCAGACACAACGCCCAGTCCTGCCTAGATAAGGACTTCTGAATGCATTTACACAGGGCACACCTTATTGCAGTGACAGAATAAGATCACAGGCTCCACCTGAGACATACTTTTAGGTGCTGGACTTGTAGGCACTCAGCGTGTTGGAGTTAGCAAAACAGGGTTGTAAGATTTTAAAATTATATTTATGTTAAATAATTTCCTAGTCAAAGTGTAGTGCTGTGGTTGAACAATACTGCGCAATGTCCAGTCAGCATTATCACACTGCAACATTAATTTCTACCAACACTCTCAGGAACAGTGGGAGTCTTTCAGTATTGTCCTTCTCATGGCTTTACATTGGTAAATTTCTTGTCAAAGTTCAGTTTGCTTCAGAGTTTCTATCTTTTTTTTTTCAATACTGATTAAACTCCACTGTAACCCCATAAGTGTTTCAACACCACAGCCATGAAATTAGAGAAGGATTTCCAGATGCAGGTATAAATGGCTAGGAAACAAAAATGGACTAAGTCAATTATACTTTCCCATCAGGGCATCTTGGAGGCCTGCTACCGTTATCCACACCAGTAACATTCAGCAAACTACCTGCTTAACTGGCTATAATTCTAAAATCTCCTTCCCTGTGAGACTAGCTGTAAAGTCAACATTCACCAAAGCACCAGGATTGAGTTCCAAAAGTAAACAAGAACTTCAGTGGAAATACTACCTCTATGCTTGATTTTGAATATGAAGATCAAGTATCTCTGCTCCATCATTATCACAATGCCTTGGCAGCAATTGATTTTGCAGTGCATGCATGGTCTGGAAGCACAGCCTTGATTCCACAGCCAAGCAGCTGGAGGCCAGGACTCCACAGCTTGTACCCGGGTGGCTCTGGATGTCCCCCAATGCCAGGCACTTGCAGCTATGGGAAATAGCCTTCTCATTGCTCTCCTTTTTCCCTTCATATTTTTTAATGAACAAACACTGCTTTAAGAAAGAAAAGTTGCCATTTTTCTGGACAATACTGGGTTCCTGATTGTTTAAACACATGCAATCCTGCAGGTCTATGACCAATATAACTGACAGGCAAACTTACACATGTATATAACAAACTCACCAGGTTTTAAGTTAAAGTAAAGTGAGAAAAACTAATTGGCTGAAGGGTAAGCATAATAAATTCTGAGGAAAAAGTGTAGCTGATCCCATCATAAAACAACCAGAATGAGAATGTACTACATAATAAACTAAGTGTTACTGTTTTCTACAATCACCCAGGCTCTGCATTTTGATTGATTGCAGATTCTGAATTACTGAGAAAATGGCAGTTAATTACCCCTAACACCTTTGCAGGAACAGCTTGGAGGGGACTATGAAATTAGCACTCTGAAGTCTGAGTTAAATATATCATTTTAGCTTAATGGAATTTAATAATATTGTAATTCAAATGTATGTTGCACAAAATTAATAGCTTTTAATACTGAAATACCTTTATTTGATCTGCCCCATATTTTATGCACACTGACATTTATTGATTTCTTCTGAAATAACCATCATTTCCAGAAACTGGAGGAGAAACTTGGGAGTGTGTACTTCAGGTGAGGTATTATTCCAGAACCAGCAGTCAGGACAGAGGTTTGATGTGCTCACCCTGATAGTCTGGCTGCCTTTTTCCGTCCTGCCTTTAACTCTCTCAAGTTGGTTGTATCCAGTTACGAGCCCAAAGGACCGAGCTGTGGTTTTCCATCAGGGCCCTTGGAGGAGGGCGGGTGGTGGAGCCCGGCAGGAGCCTCAAGCCTCAGGTCACTCGGCCAGAGCTCTGCCACAGCCCCTCCAGCTCCCAGAGCCTTTACTGGAAGAGCAGCCGTTGCAACCCTGTCATCTCACAGTTCTGCCAGCAGCTGAGAGCTGCTTTATAATGCAACATGGTAAGCTAGTTAGAGTGTGAGTTGAAATCCTCTGGAGATTAAGAGAAGGAGGCAGTGGTAAATCCCACTCATTCCACAGCTGTATCTGTGATGGGCTTGCAGTTACAGCGGGTGATGGAAAGTTTTATGGAGATTTTTGGCAATGGAGGATATGCTGAAATGTCCTCTTTTTGACAATCCCCCTGGGTGGCACTGGGCCATGCTCACTGCAGCTGTAACACCCCATTCTTGGTTCTTCTTAGTCCAATTAAAACCCGCAAGTTATCCATTAAATTATAATTTGTTTGGACACAGAGGATTAACAAAAATACATCTAATGTCTATTTACAATTTGATAGACTCTATGAAAATTAGAAATTAATAACTAGAATAACAGAACACATATGCCCAAGAGTTATCAAACATGTAAGTTTAAATAACAAAAAAGCCTCAAGGCAGTCAAGTTGAACTTGACTAGTTCAATCACTGAACCAGATGACAAGGACAAAAAATAAAAAATGTGTTACAGTACATCATCCACTCCAAATCAGAATCACACATGGTGCCAGATGCTTTTCAAATTCATAACATAATGCTTGGACTCAACAATCTTTGAGGCTTTTTCAGCCTTCATGATTCTGTGATTCTATGACTTCTGCTTATATTATGGCAGCAGAAGTTTCTCAGTCATCGCAAACCCAGATTTTATTTATGAGTCCTATATTGTCCTTAGAGTTCTAAATTCAAGAATAATTTTTGAATCTTTGAAGTAAAATCTATTTCACGTCTGAAATATCTGACCATAAAAAATATTGGATGCAGCTTTGATTTAGGTCAGAAATAATGTCTGTAATATGTGATCCATTCAAGGAAAAAATATGAATCAATATAGAAATAAATAAAGTAATGTATTCACCCTGGAAAATCTATATACAGCTCCCAGTAGGGATGATGGGACAGTATGTGTGAGCATGCAAGCACAAATATAGTGGTTATTGCCAGATATATGCTATAAAACCAGAAGTAGTAAAAAAATCACTGAGGACTATAGGAGTATTTAGGGAAATTTTATAAATGCAAACATGCACACAGAAAAGTGACAAAATTTAAGATTACTGGCCTGAAGTAAGAAGTGTCTCAGAAAGGTATTTTAGAAGGGATTTACACACCAAGGATATCAGATACAGAGGCTTTATTTTATAGATGTTGACATTTGCAAAATATTGTGAAAAAAAACATAGGGATGACCAAATATTGAATATAAATATATTCAGTTTCATTGCCAGACTTACTTCTTCTTATGGAGCATTTTGTTAGCGGAAGAATATTTAGCATGTTTGTGTCTAAACTCCCAGGATCACATCAAATCCCTTGATTTCACAATCTCCTTAAGTTTCGTCAGCTCTGACAGTCTTGTCTATAAATAAGTGAAAACTATCCAAGCAAAAAACCACTCCTTGAATAGGAGACTTGAGTAAATCTTATCAATACTTTCACCTTGCATTGACCCCTAATTATACTACTGGGTTTTCTTCATATTTAACAGAATTGTATGCACAGTGTTATATGAAACCCACAACAAATGTAAGACAGGTAAAAGCTATTTAAATAGTGGTATAAAATATTAAGGGTCTGCTAGCTGGGAAATTGAAATATCTACTGTAGATGACAATCGTTTGTCACTAGCATTTTTAATATTGATTTAGAAATTGCATTGTGACAAAATTTGCACAGCTGGGAGCTGATGCTTCCCAGACACTTACTCAGCACAACAAAAAGTATTGTTCTGAATACAGTCTGCGTCACGACCCGGACATGCCTGAAACTCTGTGTTAGAGATTCACATACTGCTCTGATTCCCCAGGGGAACCACCCCAGCCCAGGGCAGAGGGACTGTCCCAGCTGGGTCAGTGATGGACGTCTGTCCTGAGGACAGATCCTGCCCTGGGCCCGTCTGCTCTCTCTTCTCCTGCTTTTCCATTACCATCTACCAGTTCAAGCCAATAACTTTTTGTTCCACTGTTTATCCATCGCTTTGTTTTGCTGGGCTGCTCTCTCCACAGAAACTGTTCTTGAAGATTTTGTCCAAGTTTTTACTTTCCTCTCAAATAATATGTCTATATTGCTCTCTCTAAGAATGGGAATTGTGCCCAGATGGAATGGAAACCTTAAAAGGAAAACACCGAAGAAATACATGGTTTTCTACTGCTTCTGTTAAATCTTTGCTGTTCGCTTTGTCTTTTGAAAGAACTTATCCTGAATTGTTTTTTGTTTTTTAAATTTAAGCATATTATATTCAAGCTAAAGACTACCTTGCGTGTCAGGTGAGGATATAAATGAAAGTCTTGGAGCAAGAAATGAAGTACTCCTTAGCAAGTTATGAAAACAAAATCAATGAGCAGTTGGTAAAGCAATCAGGGTCCCAAACTGAAACATACAGCAAACGCAGCGACCTTAGCCTTTCTCTTTTGATTTACAGCAGTGTTAGAAAGTAACTTAACTAGGTGCCATGGGGCTCCAAGAGCAGTTGAGTAAATGTATTGTTTAAATTGTCATGGATGTTAATTAGATTAGCAAAATGATGTTGAGACCTTCAGAGAGAAGTGGGTGTGCTCTTTGAAACTCATTCCTCTGGCTCAAAAATTCACTGGAGATGAAATCCTACATTGGAGAAATTGGTGAGGTCCTCCTGAGTCCCAGAATCCTCATCAGAACAGCTTATGAAATAGCACAGGAGTTATCTTATCTGGCTTTGGAGGTAACAGGCACCAGCATTCATGGACTGCTCAATCCATGAACAGGCACGACAAGCAGGGAATGAATGTCATTCATACAGGTAGGTATATTGCAATATCAGGTCTCTCATTAGGTGCTAATAATTTTTTATTGATGGAGTAGTGTCAAATTAGAAATGTTCATTAGAAAAATGGAGTAGCTATTACACTTTTAGCCTACCTACTGTTCATTACCAAAGTATCTGAGCATCTTTCATGTAAATTACGATAATTAGTAACATCTGTAGATGAGGAGTCCTTGTCACTCTGCCATAGTCCACGATGAAAAGCAAGAAAATAAGCACAAAAATTCCTGTTAGGAGTTGGGGTTTTGTAATCCTGTGGAACTACAGCTCTCTTGTACTTTTGGAAAATACTGCAACTGTCTGCTTTAATAATATAATAGCAAGGTATTAGGCTTTTTCCTTGAAATCATTTATACTTTTTTTCTCAAATTCATAGCAATTATGCTCCTCAGCTCTCAAATAAATCTATAATCTTTGTCATTCAGTATCCACAATTAGTTTGAAATGCTCATACATACATTTTTTTTCAGAACTAGGGCTACAGAAAAGACAGGGGTTTGCTGAATCTGCACTTCTTATTGCCACATGGGTTTCTCCAGAGGCCTGGCAGGCCTCATCTTGTTTAATCTTTCAGAGGCCAAAATAAGTCTCTTACATGTCACTACTGCAATTATAAAGCAGGCTGTCAAATAAAGTCAAACCTTTACATCAATCCAGCAGCTTAAACTTCAAACTTGCTAATTTTTTGTGGATAAAAATTAAATTAAATTCTAAATTACGAAGGACCTTACTAGAACCTCCCAACTAGTGCTGAGTTCGTAGCAGACACAAGCAATGCAAATTCCCTGATATCAGTGCACCAGTGTCTTTTCACTCCAGCCAGGCACTAGTAGAAAATTTATTGATACTAAAACACCCAAAATTTGCAGAAAGGGAGATGATATGATAAATTGCCCCGGCTCCTGGAGAGAGATTCTGGTTCCAGAAAATTGTCTATTGCTTGTCAAGGCAAGAACCTTGATAATAAGCTATTCTGGCACTGGCATTTCTTACGTATGTATTCCAGGTGAGTTCTCTGACTCTCATACTCATGGCTATTTTGGAGGGAAAAGGTGCTTTGGGTTGGTTTTTTGCCTGGGGTGGGAACCAAAAAAACCCCACAACAGTTTAAAACTTACATTCTTCGAATACAGTAGGACAAGAAAGATTCTTGCTGTGTTTTTGTGTTCCCATGTGTGCACAATGCACTATGGAGCTCCTGTGTTCTCACAAGTATTACAAAAGTTTGGAATTTTATCCCTGTGACTTCCATCAAACGGATGAAAATTATAGTGTACATCTCATTCCCGTTTCTCATCCACAGGCTCTTTTATGCTCATCTCTGACTCTCATTGCTATCCTGAATGTCCTGAGACATCTATATCCATAGAAGGCTCATTGATATTTTTTAACTTGTGCCTGGTTTAGGAAACTGCTGAAAAAAAAAAAATCAATGCCCCCAGGCTGCATTCTGAGATTAGAAAGCACAAAATACTCAAATGAGAAACAGGCACATCAATACCATCAGGATTAGTCCCAACAGCAAGAAAATAATGTTACTGCACCTGTGCCAGGTTTAATTGCTATGAAGACTGGGGATGGCTCAGCTTTGGCATTTTCTCATCAAACCGGAACAGAGCAGGCTATATCCATGGTGTCTCAGTCTGCTTCTGTATCAGTGGAAAAATATCACTGCTATGAAAATTGAACCTATTTCAGGGAATTCATTTCAATGCACAGAAAACACAAAGGTCATTTACAGTTAGTGCTGCAAAAAGGTGTGGTGGCCTATTATAAGTAAACTACTATTTCTGCACAGCCTTCAGTGCAGCAGGCATTATGCCAAATGTACATAGATAGGGGAAAGGCATTTTTTGCAACTGCATTGATAAGCTTTTGGATAAATTCTGCACTTCCTGCACTAAAATCCTATTGGAGTTCTTGCAGTTTTGGGCTATATCAGAGAAAAAGATTGGTAGAGATTATTCAGACTAAATTGAAAATTTAGAAGATATTCCATTTAGAAATATAACCTAGAACATGAAGAATCAATAGGCAGCCAGCCACAAACTGAGGAACTGCAAATGCCACAGTGACTTGGCCAGAGAAAGGCAATGAGGCTGGTGAATGGTCTGGAACACGAGTCCTGTGAGGAGCAGCTGAGGGAACTGGCGTTATTCAGCATGGAGAAGAGGTGGCTCAGGGGAGATCTTTTCATTCTCTACGACTCCCTGAAATGAGGTTGGAGCCAGGTGGGGGTTGGTCTCTTCTCCCAGGCAACCAGTGACAGGACTAGAGAACATAGTCTTAAGCTGTACCAGGGGAGGTTTAGGTTGGAGATGAGGAAGAATTTCTTCTCAGAAAGGGTGATTGGACACTAAAATGGGCTACCCAGGGAGGTGGTGGAGTCATCATCCCTGGAGGTGTTTAAGCAAAGACTGGATGTGGCGCTCAGTGCTATAGTCTAGTTGACAATGTGGTGTTAGGTCATAGGATGGACTTGATGACCTCAGAGATCTTTTCCAACCTAGCTGATTCTGTGATTCTGTGACTTACATATGTTTTAATATTATTTGCTTTGAAACAATTGGTGGCTTCTTCCCCTCCTTCCCAACAGGCCAATGTTCACATATCAAAATAACTGTCTCTCACACATGCAGATGTATATCACCATCAATCTAAGAGCTGCTACACCGGTACAGTTAGGAATCGCTAAAATTTTTTTACTGTTGCCACCTTTAAGGTAATTTAAAACCAGTTCTCTGCTTGATCTATTAATAAAGTTTGAAAAAGCCTTCTATCATATCGTACCATTACAGACATCAGAAGAAAAATCATGGTTTACAAATGGCCTAAGGCATATTTAGGACCTAGCAGGTTCTTAATGTGGAGAGAAGTTACCTCTTGAGGTCTGTGGAGCACGACCCTAGCAGGAAGCCAAGGGATGACAACCTGCTGCGTGCAGATGAAGCAGAAGTGGATTGAGAATGTGGTGGATGCTTCCTGCCCCAGGGCCTTGGCTGGGGGAGATTAGGTGGGTGCAATGGCACTGGTCAGCTGAGGACTTTTCCTTTCGTTTGCCTGGGTTCAGATTTTTAAACAACCCACGGTTAGGATTTTCTCCTCACTTTCTGTGATCACCCAGTGGAAGTAAAAGTGATTTAGTGAGAGGGAAAAAGCACTCATTTCCTACCACAGGACTTAAACCTCCTGCACATTATGCTGTGCTTACGGGACAGGCACAAGACCCTAATCCTGAAAGAGTGCCAAGTGTTAGGCATGTGGAAGACAGCTTGCCACAAAGAAAGTTGAAGCCTTAGCCAAGTGGGCGAAGAAGGTAAGAAGGGTGGGTGGGGAGTTAAACCTCTTTCACAGAGTTGTTTAACGTTTCAGAATACACTACTGGATTTGCAATCAGTTTGGCTGTGGACCATTTCTTATAACCAAACAGACATCTCTTTTAAGAAACCTTTTTATGTCTGAACAGAAAGAGGTTTGTCCTCAAGCAGGAAGCCTAATGCAGAGCTTACACAGCAATATATTTTCGGTCACATGGCCAAGACAATAGACATGCATTTTTTGATCTGCGTGGCAACAGTGCATGAGTCGTAGCTTATGCCAGGATAGAATGAGATGCAAATCTGCCAGGAGTGAGTCAGTACTCTGGGTTGTTTCTGCACATCCTAAATTTCACCAGGCTGAGACTAGGGGACCTGAAGTAAATGTCTAAAGAACCCATAAAACTATTCCAGCAAGCATGATGGTTTAAACCCTTATGTCAAAACACAGGAACAAGCAGTCTATTTTGTATAAAATATTTTTTGGTCTTCTAATGATAAATTAAAATTCTTTAAAACGTTTACTTCTGTAGGCACACGTTTACCAGCAGCCTTTTCCTCTCTATATGATTCAAAGAGGGGCAGTAATACCTCTCCCGGGACTACAGAAATCACGGGTAGAATTTTAAAATACCATTAAAAATTATCTCTTATTAATCGCTGTCACGTTCAAATTTGAGCAATATCCTCTGGCCATTTAATACCAGTGCTGCCATTATACCTTGTTGTCTTACTACATTATCCAGCTAACCACACTGGTACATTATTTCCTAGACCGCCTCTGTTTACAAATCAAAGTGCCTCGCTTAAGCGCAGCCTGCTGAAATGCTGTGCTGTTATTAGGAAATGTGAGTGGGCTGAAGTGGGGATCCCTGTAGAGTTCACTTGGCAGCCTTCAAGATCCTGGCTCAACCTGATATTAAAAGTGAGTCATCAGTTTACCCACACAGCAGGCCCTCACTTTGTACTTTTCGCTGCGAGGAGCTCAGAAGAGGGCCAAGAGATTCAGCGTTTGCTTCTCTAATTAATATCCAGCTGAAAGGAGCTCCTTGTTCAGGATGACTTGGTGGGGTTTTTGTTGTTAGTTGATTAGTTTAGGGTTTGGTTGGTTTTTTCTTTTACTTTGGTTTTCCTTTTTCCATTCTTCAGTTTTAAATGCTGATGGAGAACAAAAGCAAGCCGGGCCTTACCACCTGGAAGGGTAGTGTGCAGTATGTGTTTTAGGTGCCCACTACAGGCTGCTTCATTTCCACTCCAGGTCTAGGGCTCTGCAACTGCCTCAGCTCCCTCAAAGTTATTTTTGTGTCTACTTGCAGCTCGGATCTTTAATTCATGTTAATTTGGGACTAGACTTTTTTCTCAGGAAGACCCACAAGCAGCCCCTGAGGGCCTCTGGCAGAAAGTGTTGCCAGTGCTCACACCTCTTTGAGAAGCTGAGGAACCACAATACAATAAATGCTGCAGGATAAACATGCCTTTCAGGTTAATCGACCAAGGCCAGGTTTTCCTTCTGGCATACATGTTAAATATCTAACTAATTGGTCTTTCGTGGAGCATTTTCTTGTTCTAGCAGCTTTGCAGCAGCACAGAGGGTGGCATATAAACATAGTGTCTGATGGACAGACTGTTTCCTGTACTATGAAGCCGTCTTGATTCTGCTTTTCTCTTGCTTTTATCCCAGCCCATCAATCACATTTATATGCCTCTCTGTAACTGAGATAACTTTTTCTGTCCTTTTTACAGCCTAAAAAAAAATTTCATTTTGTACATGCCTACTTCCCTGATTTAGAGGTATACTTTATTGAAAAGTATCTCCTTCACATTGTACTTTTTGTTCTTTTTTTGCCTCCAACATGAGGTTGCAGCTATATGAGCTAAATGTGGATTTCAGCGGAACTTGGGCACTTAGGTATAGATGCTTTCTTGAAGCAGAGCCTGCTTTTTTGTCAGTATCTTCTGGACCTGAAGGGGACTGAAGTCACTATGATATTTCACTAGTCGCATAGCCAGGTTGGTAAAAAAGGATTCCGCGAGTGCAAAAAAAGTCAATATCATAGTTATTTTGACTGCAGAATATGCATTTACAAAATTCTCTGTTCCCCAAATACACACTTTTTCAAGTGCCTCTTTATTTTCTTTTGATTTATTTCAAGATACGCTAGATTTATGTACCTTTCTCAGTATGTCCTCTTTCTATTTATGGCTGTAACAGGCAGAATCACTGCTATTCATTTCATTATATGAATTTCATGACAATGCTACAGTTTGTTTCATACAGCTGCAGAACCACTAAATGCAAAAGCATGCTTTAGTTTTGCTGCTATTCAGTTTTGCTGGAACTCAGATCACGACAGTTTGAGGAGGTTTTTTTGTTTGTTTAGATCCTCCCAAAGGCAAGGAACTGGAATAGGAGAAAAATAAAATTTATGTTACATATGAAACTAGTAGAAAAAGGGAGGGAAAGAGGCTGAAAAAAATATAAATCTTCTTAAACAACCAAATGATTTGAATTATGGAAATGAGAGTGTTTTATGTCAAGTGCCTCTTCACCTTCTAAGTGTGCTATGAAATATGATCACTTGTCTTGAATACACTCTGTCCTAACAGCAACATTCTTGAACTTATAAACACTATTAATTGTGTCAAACTTGGAATCTGAATCCTGCAAACCTTTCCTATGTTAAACTGAATAGGTCTCATTCATAGCTGGGCTAGGTTTGAATGAGCTCAACATGGTTATGTTAGGCAGGAAAAACTTTTCATTAATAATTCTGCATTCTTCTATCAACAAATCTTTGAGTAACCTATTTTGAAGTAGTCTGTATGGCAACAGAACCCCTTTTCTATATGCCACAGTTAGGCTGAGAAAGTAATGTATCACAGATCACCAATGAAACTGGATTTTCTGAAAGGAAGAGCAACAGCCATGTGAAGTTAAAATCCTTTTCAGGCACCATTCTCCATTTTTGCTACAGGTAGAACCTCTGTTGGTAGGTGGAATACAGCTTTTACTCCTGCCAATGAGATTGATATCTCTTTTACCCCTTGACTTAAGTGTATTTAAAGTATTGTTGTTTTACTTGTAATTATAATGATAGCAACAGAGAGGAATACAATGAAAATGGCCTTCCTTTAGGTTTAGTTTTAATGAACAGGCTAACACACAAACAGCAGAAAAACCAGAGCAACAGGTCTGTTCCACGCTGGTACTGCTTCTCAAATTTGTCCCTCAGCTTTGCTGGCTCAGATGTTCTACATGGCAGCTCTCCACTGACAGTGTGAGCTTGGTTTCTGCCTGAGATACAGAAGGACATGCTGGGGAAAGATCACTGTGAGCAGCTAAGAATGAAACTAAAATTTCAGACAAAGTTTCATGTTCCATTTTATGCTTCTATTTTTGTTTCTGGGGTTGTAATAGATTACTTTACCATTTGATGCCAGTGTCTCTAAGCTTTGTCTGGTTCTAGTAACCTGGTTTTAAGGTATTTTGCTAAATTATGGATAGGCCGTTCCAACAGGCAGAAAGGTGCTCCATACAGTCACAAACTGGCATCCCTCAGAGATGGCACCATTCAAGACCTCTTTTGGGGTTTGTCTGGGTAATTCAGCTTAACAGCCTTGTAAAACTCCATGTTATACAAGAAAAAGGCATTTCCTTTATCTGGTGAGCTCTGTTCTGTTTGAAAATATACTTGGATTTTTGCCTTTCCTTTAAAGATGCAAACGGACGTTGACCACCCAGACTGAGTCACACAGTATGTGATGCCAAGAAATCCTACTTAAGTTGTGATCTGAGCCTCTGTGTGATGTATGTGTGAGAGCAGTGAGGCTTGTAAGGAGGAGATGCCAAGCCTGCTTTGCTGTTGCACCCAGGAGGAGACAAAACGTGATGGCAAAGCATTTACTGAGATCCTGGATTGCCAAATACAGTGAGGGTGGGCTGGAGGTGTACCAGTGTTTCCCTAAGGAGAGTGGGAGGAGGGAAAGGCTGTCCTCTGCAGTAACACACTGCTTTCTTCCTCTTCTGATCCTCTGAGTGACAAGGACCAGAGAGATTGCTGAGATCTCTGTCCAAGCAGCAAAATGTTTGTGCCATCATTACTCAGCTCCCTCAAGAGCCAAGAACACAGTACAGTCAGTACAGTCTCCAGAAAGCTCTAGAACAAACCTCAACAGGATGATCAATAACAGCACATTTCAGAAAAACAATAAATCGGCACTTATGTACCGCTTAACAATTGTAAAACATTTCTCAACGTGAATTAATGAATACACAGAAAAAGTTCTATCAGAGTAGATGGTTCACGGGCTGTAATGATGATGAACAGGCACCTTTAATCCAAACCACACTCAGCACTAAATCAGCACTTGGTGCAAGATTACTTATAAAACTCAAAGGTAAATCAATGATCAGCCAAAAGCAGATAGATGATGCTAAATGGTGAGTTAATGTGAATTTCCCAGACTTTGTCTGGGTGGAAAACAGAAGGCTGCCACTGTTTCAAAACACACAGGTGAAGTCTGGCTCCCCAGTCACTTTTAACAGTAACTTTATCCAGACATCTTACTCAAAGCAACATCATTGACAAAGGAAGGTGTTAGTAAATGTAGCACAATTTCTTACTTTTGGTCTTAGTACATGGTATATGAGGTCTCTCCTATATAAGATGACAAGAGCCAAAAGTTCTCACAGAAAGCAAGATGGAGAAAAACTCTTAAAGATAGGGAGAATGGGAACATGAGTGACTAAACAAGAAAAAGAACACTTCAGGCAACTGTCTAGCACAAGAAATGAGAAGAGGAAGAGATGAAACTGTCAATGGAGCTGGGCCACAACCACAGAGCAGTCAGAGGAAAAATGATCCCTGGATCCATGGACTGGAGAGGCTTTGGCCAATTTTGGTCTTGACTGTTTCCAAATTCAGTAAGTGCACTTTCTGCAGGGCAAGATCATTAAAGCTTATTCCTAAAGTTTAATGTTTAATGCTAAGTGGATTGTTGAGCTACAGATATCTGAGGGAATGGCAAGGAGCGTGAGTCAGGACTGCTGTATTCAAAACCTGGCTAAAGAATAGCAGATTTGGAGTAGGTGAAATAAAGTGCTGAAGTAGTTTAATAGACTAACCTGAACACCAGGCTGTGACAGAACAAAAACCAGATCACTCTGATATTTCTGAATTAGCAATTCTGTTTCACATAAGAAGGAATATTCGATCATAATTTTTCTTGAAAAGTATAACCAGATGGGCAGCCACCCTAACAGCCAAGAAACATGTCTTTTGAGAGTCATTCTGGGACATTTCATAGAATAAAACACCCTTTTCTCTTTTTTTTTTAGCAGCTCTAGTTTCAGGTTCTGACAAAGGCAGACAGGACTGTTACACATGGAAAAAGGTGCAATGGGAACACTATCATAGTGAACCAGCTCCTGTAAGCAGCCGAGTTACTCCATTCTTACTCAGGTGCAGATTCTGTTAACAAGGTCTTGACCCAAACAAGAAGTTTAGAAACAGAGAATTAATGTCATTAAGGGGAATTGATACTTTCTGTACTATTTTCTCTACTCTTTTCCTCATGGTGTAGTTTGGGCAAGGAACAATTCTCCTTCAGCTGCAAAGTGAACATAACTGGAAGAAAACAGAGAATGTCATTCTTCCTTCTCTTCACTTGCCCTTCCCCTCAGGCTAACCTGTACCTGTTTTTGAGGTGATGCTGCTGTTTAAATGTACAAGGTCTGCTTTAGTTTCTCTCCCTATTGTCAATTTTGAGTTCTGTTCTGCTCTGTTCACTGCCGCTTCACCTCCCGTGTTTCAAGTTCTGCAGGATTAGGGGACTGGCATGTAAATGTGGTTTGATATTATCAAGAAACAAAGTGCTAATCACTCATAATGCATAATATTATCAAGGCAGGTCCAATCCTGAAGTTTAAGTACCAAGTCATTATTCCAGAGATATATACAGCTACTGGAGAGGTAAATCACTTCTAGAGAGACAATTTCAAGGTTTTTACAGAACACTGAAAAAAACAAAACAGAAAGGTTTTATAAAATAAAAGCAAATTCTCACATAAATCTGCAAAAGGGCAGGATTTGGGGTGGCAGAAGTGTCTTTGAGAACTTTAGAAGTCTCTGAACAGCTGGAGAAACAGTAAAACTTCTTCTGTCTTTTATTCCTATAGCATAATAGTGAAAAGAACCATAAGATTTATTCCAGTGACTGAAGCAATCATGATCGGGAAACCAGTGACAAACAGACCTAATCAATAGTTGAAATATTTGCTAGTAAACTGTACATTGAATACACTGTTCTAATCATGGTGAAACCTGGGAGATCTGCAACTGCAAATGTTATGCTAAAACTAGAAACATGATATTCACCAACAGAGAATTAAATGTTTTGTGTTTCTAATACATGTTTATTCACACACAGTCATACATACAAGTTGCACACCAAGTGCTGCATGCATGTAAGTGTGTGACACTTAATGAGAAATATTGTGCTGGCACAGTGCTTACACCTTATTTTGGGTTGGATTTGAGCAAGAAAATGATTGAAGGAACACCAATATCATGCAGGGATTTCTTCTGAGGATTCCCCTGCTGCATTTTAAGAGGATAGGTTTGCCTAGGACAACATTTATTTCAGACACAGTGTTTTATATAGTTTAACTCTCCATTCACTCTGGAAGAGCACCAATAACTCTAGATAGCAGATGCAAGTCCACAGGCTAAAAAATAGGGATTTGCTTCTAAATAGTCTGAAATGCGTAAAAGAAAAGTATCTCAGGAGTATGTGTGTGTTCACACTCCTCTGTGTGTTTGGGGAGCTGGAGATGTAGGCAGCTGTATATAATAAGCAATCCTTCCTTTCTATGCAATATAGTTCTCTACAAGCCACTCCAAGACAAATAAGACACTGTCTATCCCTGCTTAAGTGGGAATCTGTACGTTGTGAACACATTTCCTACACTGTTGGAGGATTTCTATTTGAAATTCTGTGTATAGGGGACAACGCTACATTATTTTCTTTCCACCTTCCAGGCTCAGCACATAGTAAAATCCTTGTCTGCAGATTTCAGGTTTCCTTTTGCATGGTGAAGTTATCAGCTTTCTGTCAGGATTGTATTATGTTTTTTGAAGGAGGTGGAAGAGGTGGGGGAGAAGGTTTATTTTACAAGCTGACAGTTAAGATGTGCTCTAATGAATTGAATCTGGCCAACTCTCCGTCCTCTATCGAGCTTTCCAGACTTGCAAAGCTTTGAACCTTGCACATGAAAGGGGGAAGTATTTTTTGGAATCTGCTATGACTGAAACTTTGCTGCTCATCTGAAGGTATCATTTGTATTTCACATCATAAAATAATGAACAGTGGAGCTGTCTCTTGTGAACTAGCCCAGCAGTCTTGTCCAATTTTGGTAGTAAACGTCATAAAAGTTAGGTGTTCCTGCAGTGAGACCAACTCTATGGCAGTCTTCAAAGGACATGTTTCTGTCCTGACCAGAGCCTAGCATATAAGAATATCAAAGAACTAATATCTAAGATTTTTCTGTTACAGATATCAACTGAACCTTTATCCAGCATTTATGAGGCTTGAGTAACATTATTGTGCTAGGAATAGCAGGAATGAAAATAGTTTCCCAAACAGATCTAGAGTTTTGTTTATATTTTAACAATTTAACTTCCTGCATTATTGGTTTTTGCAGTTTTCCCTTTCTTGTAATGAAACATTAATCTGACTTCATTTGCAACCTACACAACCTGTTTAAAATGCATTTTATGAAAATATTTAAAATAAGTGTCACAGAAATGGTCTGTACACAAATCAAAAAGCATTTTTAGATCGATTGTTGGTTCAAACACAAGCCAGGTATTTTTTCCCATGAACTACTTTCTTCTCATTTATTTTTGCTGTCAGTCTTTCAGACTTCTGCCCTGATCTTGCCAAGTCTCACAAAATGAATGATCTGCTATGTATTTCAAAGAAGGAAAGTCCTCCAAAAAGAAATCCACATCCATGGAGGAAGTGGAGCTGGTCTTTCATTTATAGTAAGCCTATGTCACAAGAAGATTTAGTGAATATTTAGTTTACATTTACCAAATAGGTTTTTTGAGAAGACAGTAGTATTAACTCCACTACCTGATACACTTTTTAGTAACAATCCATGATACACAAATAGTTTGCATTAAAGTTTGGATTAAATGAATGGTTTATTTTCATGAGCATTTTTTCTTCCTCATAATATGCAAATGTTTATCAGCTTTTTAAAATCTCATTTTTATAAATAGCAAAAAATTTATCACCTGGTGATAGGCCATAGGAAATATATATTCAAGTGAAATCAGTTACCAGTGAATTGTTATCTGGTTGTTTCTGAAGCACATGACTGAGACATAAAAATCCATTTTAAGGCAAGTTGTTTAAAACACAGTGGAAAATATTTGTGCTAGTTGAGGAAATACCTTCACAAAGCTTAAGAGTAAAAAAACTGCCTTATTAGGTCAGACTGAAGAGTGAGATAGCCCCATAAGTTGAAAGAAATCAAATACAATGTGTAGTGGGTGTATCATCCTAGCACCCATCATCTACCAGTTTAGGGTTTTCTTCAGCTTGTGAGCACTGACAAAGGTGATTTTAAGGAGAATTCAAGACACGGTTGCTGCACTTACTATTCTTGGTCTCTTTGCCAGCAGACACAGTAATGCATGGTGGCTGTGAGGACCTGTTGTGGGCTGTTTAACACACACAGTTGTGTCACACCCCAAAACTGAAAATTGGCTACATCTCACCACCAGAAAAAGGGATTTCTGCCCTAATTTCCCCGAGGGACCTGGCAGTGGAGTAACCAGTGGGGACGGTGTGCTCAGCACTGATGGTGTCATTGATTAACAAAATCACTGTTACATATAACCCAAATGTCTAAAAAAAATTAAGCCAATGAAAAAACATCAACTCTATGTTCTCTATCAGAGATGCCAGGGCATTGTAAGCTGGGCATCAAAGCCTGAGGAGAGCACTGGACTCCAACAGGACAGCTGATGGAGAGCTTTGATGCATCTTTGAACAGCATAAGGTTTCTAGCAGAGGTTAATATCTCATGTGGAATTTTTGTTATTCTTTAATGACAATCTAGTTACTATGGAAAATGAGTATTAGACCAATATGACGACAAATACTGATGCACATTTTCCACTGTCCTGAGAGCTAATTCTCCTTTCTCACATTCTCTTCTTTGGTTTATTCATATGATATAATAAAAGAGTAGTTAACTTTCAAAAACATCACGTAAATATTGAAAGCAGTATGCAACCCACAGAGCAGTATATCTTTCCATAGTTACAATAAGTCCTACGCAATCCTACAATTAATGTCAGATTTGATTTCTCTTGTGCTTTTCTGTCCTTATTATAGAAATCATTTCTGTTTTTTCTCTCTCTAGTCTTTTCTCAGGCTCTCAAAGTGATAGTTTTTGTGATCATGTTCTTGGTATATTATTCTAGTTTTCACTTCACTTTGAAATGATTGTTTCAATATTATATTAAATTGATTTTTCTTCTCTGTTCTACCTCCCACACTCCCATATTGATATCAGTTCTTCCACCCTCATTTCCTCAATATTCTTGGATAGCTTATGGATAGAGTCTTCAGCTGAGTAGTGTTTGAACATGGTCCCTGGTTTGTTTGTGAGGTGTCTACACCATGTCTGCTCCAACCACTTGATAGAGATTTTTTATAGCCATATTGGTTTGGCAGAACCTGTACATATTTCAGCATCATTTTTACATGAAATGTTGATCTCCTCTTTCTGGCTTGTTCCAAACACTCAAAGTGGACTAAAGAGTGCATTGATCACCGAATAAGTCTGAGAAGGTTGATTTTTAGCAAGATTTAATACCAGAAGTTAGTACATTGGGATTCATATAAAATAAATAGAAATGAAATAAAAATATTTCCAGTTCCTGAGTCTCTTTGAAGAACTAAAATGAGGATTCTTTGAATTCTATTACAAGCCAATTATTTCTTGTTCTAGTATCAGGATATCTTTTTCCCAGACCTATTTGAATATACTGGCTTTTCTCCAAAAACTGGAAAACATTTTTGAATGAGTATTTTATTCTAAATTATTCCAAACATTTTCAGTTTATTATTATGGCCAACATTTTTTGTCTCAGTTTGGCATTCTGTCTGCCCCTAGACAAATTTGTTTTTCCTTCCCTCTGAAAAAACAGTATAATAATTTAGGAGCTAAATAACTTTTCAGTAGACTTGTCAGTGATGTTCAGATTACAGTTTTACTGCTAGGCAAACAGAAACCCACATTTAAAGTGTGGATGGAGGCAGCTGGATGTTGTTACAAAAGCTGGTGGCTAGAGGGAGCTCTTTTTCCTTCTTGGAGATGGTGGATTTAACAGTAAAGGAACTTCTCCTACAGCAAAGCAGTCCATTAAAGAAAAAGAAGAAGGGAAAAATCCTTGAAACAAAAACATTAGCTTGAATTCTGAAGTGCTCCCAGTTGGGCGTAGGAATGAGGAGAAGTGTCAATGAAATTTATCATTTCTCCAGCTAAGGAAAGGAGAGCCTTTCAATGTCCAGGGACAGTTGTAAGGTCACGCATGGCTAAATGCACTCCCAGAAGCCAGCTCCTTGGAAGCTGTTAGAAGAGTTATGGCAGCCTGGGTTACCCTGGCTGCAGGGGTAGATATTTTGGTTTTGCGCATGTAGGAAGAGAAGACCCAGACCACAAAAAAGAGCAGGGAGTTCACAGAGCAGCAGTAGGCGAGGCATTTAGGTAACAGCTACCGCACTTTTAGGCCCCAAGCCAGCAAATTAATTAAGCATGTGCTTAAGTTTAAATATTGAGTAACTCATAGCTTTAGCTGAGCTATTCAAATGTTAAAAGTTTAACAGCTTTAAAGCCTTCAGGCATCAGGTTGCTTAAGCTTTAGTGTTTTGGCTCCATCTACACCCCTGGGTACTGCCTGGGTGGTGGGCACAGGGTGGGTGGGGAGAGCTTTTGTTTGGAGAATGTGTTGGGGTGATATTTGGCAAAAGCTGAGGTGTAAGGAAGCCTGACATGTGCACAGTCTCACTCTCATATGAAACTGGGCTGTGGCCAGCTTGTGTACCTTACACAGGAATTTGGAAGCACTCCTGGTACTATAGTGTACAGTACCGAGAGACCTGTTTTTCTCTTGCCCAATATTCTTGTTGGATAATGCCCTGAAAGATAATGTAGTAGAGCAAATCAGGTGAGGGGGAGCAAAGCAAGGATGAAAGATTTGGAGAGGAGATTACAATGCTGACAATTAGCATAACCTTAATGTCTGGTTTAATGCTGCTTTACTCCAGTGCTGCTTAAGTCCACTGAGAATGGTAAGAAAGTAATATAAATCTTACCATAGCCATGAATACCTAACAAACCTCAACTGTCCTTACATAGACTACCTACTAGAAGCTAAGGCCCACAGCCTTTTTATGGGGTTACCATTACAAACACAGTAGGACCCAGGTGTAAGTGTTTCAGCAAATGTTCTTGCAGATGTGCTCCAAATGTTCTCAGCTGTGCTCCAACAGCACAATTTGCCAAGAGCTGTTGAATGTGTCTTGCATTCGCCAGCTGTGGCTATATTGCTAAAAAGCACTGAGTTTGACAGCTCCTGCCTGCCCACTGTCTGCACTGCCAGTTGGCCTGGGCAAGCTTGGCCTTGAGACAGTGGAGTGTAGTCAGGCAGGTGTGGCCCAAGATGTCTGTCCTGAGTGACCATGCCAGGACTGTGTTTGCTCACTGCACAGCACACAGGGCTGATCCCAAACGTGATCTCTGTTCTGCCCATGGCGTGCTATTTAAGTACTGAGCAGTTCTGAACTGCTCAGTTGTGTCAAATCAGGCCAAAACTCTATCTAACCCTGGCATCTTGCCACTGGCAGAGGCAAATAGAAGTTGGTAGTGGAGAGCATAATACTTCTTCCCAGAAATACTTTCACATCCTGCAGCAATTCATGCTTCAGCATCTTAGCCAGATGTGATATCTTTTCCTTGAAAAGATTTATCCTGTCATATCCACATCACCCTGCAGAAGGGAGCTCCACCACACCAGCCTCCTGCTTTTCAAAGCTGCCACTGGATGCTTCCTTGTGATATCCTCCAGTTCCACTCACAGAGACCACACATTGCCTGTGCAATGACCCTGCCCTGTGCCTGATTTTGTAGATCTCTGTAAAGTGTCTGTCCTCAGAAAAGTCTCTAGAGACTAAAGAGTCATAGTGCAGTTACTTATTCTTCACCTGGAAGCTGTTCCATACCTTTGATCAGCTCTGTCACTCCCCTCTCTACTTTTTTTCAGTTCTACTATGTCTTTTTTTAAGATGTGTGTGCTGGGGGAGGGAACCATAACTGCTGAACTAGGTCACATAAAATCTTGGACAAATTCCTGGGTTTCTATTTTAATGTCTCCAAAGCCTTGGCAAAGGTTCAGAACAGTTCAGTTTTCTTCCTCTCTCTCCCTTCAGTAGAGTATGATTAAGGCAAACCTCCCAACCTCCCAGCTCGCCAATGTGAAGCTGGAACAGAGAAGTGCAGCTAGAAACACACTGATGGAAAGATCACTACATTTGGTTCAGGCATTCTTACCATATAATCTCACTCACAAACTGATCAAGTCCCATTTGAAAATAAGCAAGTGGTTTTGCCCCCACTACTCCTACCGAAAGGCTGTTACAGAATCTCACAGCCATAGGAAATCTCCTTTCCACTCTACCTTTCTTCATGGCTGCTTTAAAAAAGTTTATTTTAATTCCTCTTCTCTTTTTCATTACTATTTATTTCCCTCATAGATTTATGGGCCACAAATATGCTCAGGATAAGCATGTGAGGTAATCCAAACTATGTCCCTCCGGTCTCCTGCTTTACAGAGTTTCTACTTCTACTTCTTTCTTCCAGTTTTCACCTACATCTGCCCTAGCTGGACATCAGCTTTTTATACTCATCAGAGTATTTTTTTTCTGAATACTCATGGCCAAAGCTGCAGACAGTCTTCTGGATGAGGACTCATCAGTACCTTGGCAACTGCACGCTTCTGGAAAAACCGCACTTGGTAAACCTAACACGACATCTGCCTTTCTCGTTGGTAATTGCCATGGTCCTGATGCAATCAGTTAATTTATCCAAATACATCACCTTGTGTTTAATTATTTTGTCCCTTAAACTTTGTTCTACAGTTCTCTAATCCTCTTGAGCTGCATCTGATAGTGCTAGCCAGATTTTCCTGTTTCTTCTGTCCTGGTCAAAGAGGAGAATGCAAGAACCTAACTGCCACTGCCAAATGTCCTATTGCTTGTTAACTTCACTTGGCTGTCATCATTTCTGTTTATATCCCCACAATTCTCTTCAGCTCTTCTGCCTTCCATTCTCAATCCCAAATAATTAATTGAATTTGAGGGCATCTCTAGAATATTTTTAATATTCCCCTTTCTTGACTGCATGCCTGTGTCTTTCTTATTATAGCTGAGATAGTGTTTATTGTGTGAATTCTTTTGCAAGCCTTAGTTCAAGTTGTCTTTCACCAAAGTGTAAGTCAAATGGTGGAAATGTTAAACTTAAGTATTTTGTGGGACTTTTTGCCACAATGGACATATTACTTAGACTTTTTGATTACAAAACATACTTTAAGGACGTTACCACTCAGTTAAGCATGCTAACTTTTTGCTCTGGTTTTATTTTCTCTCTTGGTTTGAACTTGCTGCTGAGTGAAAAGAAAACTCAGCTCTTCTTGTAGTGTTTCATAGTGCCACAGCTGTAAGACAGAGAAAAGTGACACATGTCTTTCCACTGATGCCTTAAGCATATCTCAGAGCAGGCAAACACAGGGTGGTGGCAATACCTTTGCCTTCTGCAAACTAGAAAGAGGGATAGAGTAGCATTGGGGTGGCCCTTGTGGCTAAAGAAGCATTTGTGCCAAATACTGGCACAAATGTTCCACGTAGCAAGGCATCTTACTTCTGTTCTAGGAACAACCTTACCTTTATCACTGGGCTTGCAGAATCTCTTCACGAAGGTGTTTTCAAACTGAGGGTATGCAGAAGTGCATCCTGGCTTTGGCAAAGAGGCTGTTTTTGCTGAGGGTTTTGAATATCCCAGATTTATAAACAGGAGAGTTGAAGACAGATTTAATAATAACCTGAATCCTACCCTAGAGCACACAGGCAGGAGTCTCTGTTTAGTTCATAAGCAGAGCAATGGTAATTTGGAGCATTCAATGGAACAGAACTGATCATCACAAAGCAGAGGCCGAGGCTGTAAAATCTGACACACTCGAGACCTCTGGCTTACAAGGCTTCAGGTTAAGCACGTGTCACTTTTTGCATGCTCTGCACCTAAATCCCATAGCTGCTGTTAGAGCTCATGGATTACAAAAGCTGAGTTACCAAAGTGCCGAATTGCTGGGACAAGTTCTACCAACAGCTTTTAACAGCCTTTATCTGCATTACCAGTGTTGATTCCCATGTTTATTTGTATAACACAACCCTTCTTGAGATAAATAGCAAGACAGATCTTTCCTTCTTAGTGCTAAATATGCCATTTTCATTCACTGTGCGTCATTCTTTTATTATACAGTGTGGCTACCTAAAGATGCCTAGACATTTGCTTAAAATACGTTCTCAGACAATAAGAAAGCAATCAAGTGTAGCTGTGTGCATGGAGCAGAGCCTATCTCCAGGAACCAAGTGACATTTACAACTTCTTGCCTTCCAAAGAGTGATTTTTGGGCATTTTCATAGTCCAGAAACTTCTCTTAAATATTTTTAGTCTCAGGATTTTGGGAGGGGATTGAAATATTGCATGCCAAGTTTTTCAGAAGGTGTATTGCCAAAAATGTCTGTACAAAGAGGAGAAACTACTTAAAAATAAAGATATTCACTTCTTTTAACCCAAATTTCAGCTGTTACACTCATGCTCTGCTTCATTCACAGAACAAAATGCCATGCACAAACACACACACCACTTTGTAATTTTCCTGTTCCAGATGCTTTTGCAAACATATGGCTGCTGACTGTAAAAATTTAGAAAGAACTCTTACTGAATCTGCTTTTTCTCTACTTGCTTTTCCTTTATACTCACTTTTTTCCTGTTCCAAACTACGACAGGCATTTAGTGTATCTCAGAAAACAAGAATTTCCCAATCTTTCTCACCTCTTAGTGTTCTCATCACCTGCAATTACTCAAAACAATAAAACCCTGGTATTTTTTCCTCAGGAAGAAAAAGCTACATTAAGTAAAAGATTTGTGGCTGTGATTGATTACAGACTACAGAAGAACAAGATTATTCTGATGGAAAAGTCTTACAGATAAAGGGATTATAGTTACTTACACTTGCCGACATGGGATTGAAATATTCCATTTCTGCTTTTGTGACCACTGGGCTTGCTTGTGAAAGCCAGGTGAAACTGGGTAGAAACAGATTAGAAACACAAATCAAGTCCATTTTCCGCAGTCCAGAGAGCACAAGAACAACACTAAAGGAAAAATTAAATGAGATTTTAAAATATCTTTTTGTTTTTGAGCTTGACCCTTCATTTCCTTGTCCCATTACACTGGACCTAATGGGCCTGCTCTACTCCCACAAGGACAATTTAAGCTATTTTTAGTAAGAAAGAGTTCTCTTCCTTACATGCTCTCCATCTGAGGAGTGCAGAGGAAAACAAGCAGAGGAAAGCTCCTGCAGACCATGTGGCATGGCTTGGTGTAGCCGCAGCCCCAGGACGATTCCGGAGCCCCTTGTCATGCCCTGGGCAGAACACAGTGGGTCTCTGCCACCCCAAACCCCTCTGCCCAGGGCAGGGGCAGCCAGAGCCACACACCAGCTCTGTGGGAAGGAGGATATGAGACTGCTGTTCCCAGCAGAATCATGCCTCGAGTTCATGGAAGGCACCCAGGGAAGGGTTCAGAGCTGACCCAAGTCTCTCTCCTGAATGTTAGCCGCTCTTCACTTTCCAGAGTGGGAGCAACATTTCTTTGCTAGGAATCAGCAGCTGTAGTGTGCTTTTTCTAGTTTCAGAGCTTTTCTTATTTTTCCAAGCCTTTCCCCTTCCCCTCTGCAATAAAGTGGTCATTGTATTTACTCATGCTGTGCTGGAATGTTTTTTTATTTACAATGAAGTAGAAATGATGCCAAGCCTTTCAACGTTAGTTTAGTACCATTTTTCCCACCACTTTTTGTTTGTTTGCTTTAATGCACCTAATTTTTGTTTTCATTCTGTTCTAATTTGTTTGCAGTCATTTTGCAGAAAAACATCTGATGTAGTTTGGACCACAAGTGGCTCACAGATCACAGTCTGAGTAAGAAAAATTTATTGGTGTCCATACCCTTTTGGTAGACTTTTACTTCCTTTGAATTTCTCTTAAGAGTTACACTGGACATCTGCACGTCTTGAAGAAAAATCAAAGATAAAAGAGCCTCTGTTTTAATTTATGTTAACATTTGCTCTCACACATGAAAAAGGGAAAAATAAAATCAGAAAAAGATAAATCCTACTTTATTAATATGGGGGGGTATATTTCATCACTTAATTAAAGATGTGAAAAATTAAATCTTGGGAAACCTCTTTATATTCATGTAGGTGGATAGTCTGTATGCTGTTAATATGGTGTGTGTCAGTTGATACATGTGTGAACTGATCTTAAATGTAGACAAATAGCTAAAACCCACAGATTCCAAAATCTAAAGAGATTAGGACTCAACTTACAAACATATATTCCTAATGACCAGGGTTGGAAAAAAGAGTTATTTAGAAAATAAACCTCATTGCAGAAAGATTTATATTGCATAAGCAACTTTTTAAATTAAATGGCAGGCATCTTTAAACTGTAGTTTACTGGCACAGCTGAGTTCCCCAAGGTAACAAAAAAAACGCCAGGGATGCATCAAGGAATGCTCAGGAACTGGCCACCACCAGACAGCAACAAGCCTCCAGTGTCTGGGACATAGGCAAGTACTGGAACATAGACCTGAGGCAAACTTCTCACCAGAGCTGCTGATGGAGAGATACCCTTTTCTTCTCAGGGTACTGACGGTTTCTTCTGATATACACTTGGTTTACATGCTATTTTTTGTCGTCATGATGTTGATAGAGTGAAAAAATAACACCATAATTTTCAGCCCAGGAAGATTTGGGCAGGGGAGACCATGAACTCCTCGGCCTTTGTTTGGCCTCTGCAATAAATTTTGTTGCACTGAAGTGCAGGTGCTTCCATGGCTTTTCCTTCCATTTCTGATGCAGCAACTTTTACTTTTCTGCAGAAATGTTTGCTTTTATTAACACCCTGGTTTTGTGAGGTACTTAAGAATTCTTCCATTTTAAATGTATGAATCTCTTATACTCTTTACATGTTATAAATGTCTCTTTCAGTAGATCTGAAGTGTTCCTACCACATTTGTTGAAACTTGGCTCTTTGTATAATCCCACTTTCTATCTAAGCCTCCTTAACTGTTTCCTTCTTGTTCTCATCTAGAGTTTAAACCTTTCTTGTCTTCAGGGCTCTCTAGTGCTCCTGATAGCACCTTGCTCTCAGTTCTTCATTGTTACTGCTAATGATTTGTGGGCAAAACCACCAGGGTTTTGCAGCAGACTCACATACTGGGGTGCAGAAACCCAATTCAGAAGCTTTTAGATGTATGAGGTTTGGTGAGGGGAATTCCCACCCTTCTTGTCCTTCCATCACTGATTACTGTTATTACTTCTCTAGGAATTTCATTAATCTAATTTGATAAGACTGCATCCTAAACCATATACTGGTTTTGCTTCTCCTTTGGCTGACCTGGGATTTTTATGTGCTATAAAGTAATTTATGTAATTATAAACTGCATTTCTTTCAGCACTTAAATTACTCTCCTCTGTGAGATCCAGAGTTTGCTATTGCATGTATTTATGAGGAAACTAAATGAAACTGGAACATATGCACAAATTAAGTTTAAAAGTCACAAAAATTGTTTTTTCTCGCTATTCATTCTATCCTAAAAAAATAATGAGATTACCAAAGGACAGTGAGAAAGTCTGAGGGCTACTGAAGAGAGATAAAAAATAAAAGGTTATTTATAAAGTGGGCAAGATGTACTCATTTTCATTCTTAGAAAGCTCATTATACCCACTTTAAGTCTGTTTGCACTGCCAAATGATTATTAAGAATCAGAAATGCAGATGAGAAGTGATCCCAATTTATGTCAAGACCTGCAAGGAGTTCTGCAGTTTTGTGCTCTACTTTATTTCAAGCATCTCCAGATAAAACGTTCAGGGAGAGGAGGCTGGCATAAAGCATGGGCTAACATATTCACAGTGCAAACCTCAGAACCACAAATAACTTATTATTTAATAACTGGATTTCTTCGAATGCTGCTAGCCCCAAAAGGCCAGCTCTTAACTGCTCAACTTTCTCCATTGACTCTAATTAAGGTTTTCCTTGGCTCATGATAGTGGTGAACTTGGAGAACTTTAAAGTTTGGGGTTTTTTAAATCTGCTTTTCTCACCAGGTGGAGTGTTCCTGAAAACCCTGAAACTTATGAACTTTCCAGTACATTTTACAAGATACTTCTGTCTACACGTTTGACTGAAGATGGAGGCATTCCACAAATCCCCAAGTAGAAATCATTTTATTAGCCAGTTTGTGCACTGTATACAGGAGAATATGGGATTATTTGTTAAGAAATTTACTGCCAAAAAATTTATGGCAGCAATATAAACTCACAAGTGTCCCTTTCTGCAGAGGGGGAGTTGACTTCAGTAGCTGTATGACTGATGATGTGACAAAGTGTGATAGGGAATGCAGCTGCTGGAGCAGAAATAAAGAGGTCCTAAAAACCAGAGATAGAACAGAGAAATGTATTTAAAAGGAAACAATTATTTTATTATTGTAGTTATTATTATTATGCTAATTAAAAATCCTTTCAAAAAGCCTGAAGATGACTTTTTTCTTGTGTATATTACTTTAGAACAAATAAAAATATGAAAGCTATTCTCAGCTATTGTATTAATTATGTCTACCTCTCTGAAGTGTATTTTTTCCAAACTTTTTAATGCTGTAGCGATACTGAACTCCTTTATTTTATCTTTAATTACAAATCATTCCCTCCTCTGCAATTTTTAAGGCACTGCATGATGCTTTTGTGTTTGACATTCTGTGTTTGACAACGTAAGTTTTATCAGTGATTTCTACTATAAACATAATGTAAAGCTAAGGAAATACTGTGCTGACAAGTTTCTCCTTTAAATCAGACTGGTTATTTTTGGCTTTTACTTTTTGTCATTTTTAGCTTTTTTTTTTTCCCAACACCCTCTCTCTCCTTTGCTTCATCCTGTTTTCTCTCCTCCTACTCCCCAAAGCATGGCGAATTTCCAGTTTGGATTTGAACTTCATAGCTGGCTACTCTCTCAAAAACCAGCTGAACCAAAACTCCAGACTAAGGCTGAGTGAATAGTTAATGGATATTTCTTTTCTTTTTTGATCTGAAAAACCAAACCCCTCTCTCAGAACTTTATCTGAAGTCAAATGAACCTTTCCATTCAGTCTCAAAAAATGCTTCAGTTTAGAGCCTGTTAATTTAATTTTGTTTTTATTGTACTTTTGTATTCAATTTAGGCAACTTTGATCTCAAATCACTGTTTTGAAACAAAACATTCTGTTTTGAAATAAACTGAAATGAAGTATTGTAACATAAAAAGCAAAAGCCTCCACCTTTTTTGGCCAAAGATATTCACAACACTTGGCAAAAAAATGTGAATTGTTTTGATCAACCTAGAACCAATTTTCTTTGCCAAACAAATAGTTTTCTTGCAAAAAAGATCCATAAAGACTCCACACATATTATGCAAATATAGAGTACCTGTTTTATCTGTAAGTGTAGGCCTACCTCAGTGTAATTCCCCTTGAATTCAGTTATCCTAGTCCCATAACAGTGTGTAAGATACAAATGCTCGTTTCCCTTTCTACAAAGACAAAACTCGAGGATAAGAGTTTGATAAGCACAACTGAGCATGGGGGGAGGCTGCTTCATCCTCCCCGTCCTTCGAGGACAGGAGACACAGGGTTCCTGCGAATGGTGGCTCAGGTTTCTCCTTCCTCAATACCTTTCCTGACAGCAAAAGTCAACCTGGCTTTCGGGAAGTCGGCAGCTGGGACATTTTTGCTCCTCCCAGCATTTTGCAGAGCTGAGGCAGATGCCTGCATTGGCCCAGAGGGGAGCAGCCCCGAGCGCAGCCAGGGGTGTGCGCCCCGGGAATGCAGCCGGGCGGGGGGCCACAGCTCATCCGTGTGCGGCAGCCCAGCGCTGGCACCCAGCCCTGCCAGCCCAGCCTGGCCTCAACGCTGCTGAGGGGAAACAGGCTCCATTGCGGGGTCAGATGTGGGAACAATTTCAGAAGGTTTTTGGAGGAGATGACCTCCTCCCTCCACTGACTATAAAGGAGTGAACTAGGCTTTAAGTGATATAAAATGATCTGCTTCTTGTCTGTAAAAGGAGGAACCAAGAAACTACCGTTCACCTTTTCTCCTTTAATAGCTGTGCTAAAACAAACTCTCCCAAGTTATGGCCGATAGCACGGAAACGCTTCAGTTTGAACTGGTCAATGGTCTGAGGAGTCGGGGCCATGGCTGGATTTGGGATACAGCAACAGCTTCTTCATCACCCAGCACACTCTAAAGCAGTCCTCCTAATATTTGTACAAAGAAAAATACCCTTTATCATATGTTTCAGCATGTATATTTCTTCTCAAAGGTAAATTAAGATGTTGCTTTTAGAGCTAGTTCTGTTTAATGTTATTCAGATTTCAGTTTCAGCTATTTCACACCTTTCAAATTCGTAAACGTGAACGTTTTGAAGGATGTTGTTTGGATTCCTGTTGGCTTTGTGGTATCTGGCTCTGTTTTTGTTTATGCCTTGGTTTCTATGTTTTTGACTTTGACTTCTGATTTCTTTTCTAGTATTTGCCTTTTTTTTTACTCTCCATATTCTCTGGCTGAAAACCTGGTGCATTAGAAACGCTTTGAAACGGATACGTGCCATTCTGTACCTGTGGTTGGGAGTTATGCCAGCTAGAAGTTAAAAAAATAAAACACAGAATATGTGATAAAAGCATGCATATATAAAAAAAGCAGAAACGTCCTTTGATTTCATTCTATATTGCGGAGAACAAAAAGATTTTCTGCAAACTTCGGTGGAGAAAATTACCCCATAGTAACAATGATTTGAGATACCAGTCACTGAAGCTTGAATCAAATAAAGCAGGTACTTGGACTTTATGCCTCGATGTTATCTTGTCATGGGACACTGGCAGGAGAGGAACCACATTACCTTTTTGTGGAAAATTTCATCTTTGACCTTAAATATTTTTGGGAATATGAGGATCTCATCCAAGCTGTTGCTGTTACTATCCTTGCTGCTGTGGTTCCATTGTGACTTGTTTGAATGCCAGTCCCTTTTTTTTTTTTTGACAAGAGGAAGTTTAGAGCACAATCTGTGGGCCAGTTTTGCTTGTGACTCACTGAAAAAATACCACAAATACAAATAGTTAATATTTGGAATTCACAGATGGAGAAGATGAAAGTACAGAAAAATTAAATGGCTTGCTAAAAGGCAAAGATAGAGTCAATGGCAGAGCCAAGAAAGGCACCTTAGACCCTTGTTTTAGCATATAACTCTGGCCAAGACAATTCAGCCTTCAAAGGGGAAAACTGTATTTTGTAAAACTGGTTATTATTTTGAATATTGTAGCTAAAGTATGTCTCTGTCAAATTTTGGAATAGCTTGTGGTTCCTTACCAAGAGAGCCCTGGTTTGAATCACCTCTAGGGACTGATACATTTCAATCCCAGGGATAAAAATGTTACAGACTTTGGAAGTACATGCCAGACATAAGATCACAAAAATGTGAAAGCTGGGTCCTGTTTCTAGTCAGAAAGGCTAGATATGGGAAGTCTTTGCTTGTCTGCTGTTGAAAAGGAGAAGTATGTTTTTATTGGAATCCAGTGGCCCCTTTACTTTGGTTTAAACTCTTGCCACTATCTACATGTCAAATGTAAAATATAGTACTTAGATTTCAAGGATTCAGTACTCAAGAAAGTAGAAACACAGAGGGCTGTGGCTCCCAACCTTTCTTGATACACGTCTCTACTCAGCAATACTCCGGTAGAGGTGCAGATACCAGTACAGGGACTTCAAGCTTACTGACAAAAGTCTTTCTTTTCACTGTTACTTCTCTTCACGACCTCAGATGTAGCTCTCTGACCACTGGCTGCCTGCAAACCACAGGCTAATGGCACAGGACGAAGGTGGGTAATGTTTTCCCCCTGGTAGAAATGTAATTTCCAGGACAAGATTTCTTTCCTTACCATAGGAAGAACGAGGTCCAAAAGAGGGTGGTGGACAGAGATGCGGATTTTTTTTTAGTGAGACTATAAGTAACTAACCATTGCCTAAGTTAATCCATTACTGTTTGGCAGCTTTAGCTCACACAGGGACCTCTCATCCTAAAACAACCTTTAAAAAATTTTTCATTAAAAAATGCCAGACATTTCATTAAAAGCTTCATTCTGCATGCGATGGGCTCAAAGAACACTTCTGACCTGCAGCAGGTCCATGGCTTAAGCTAAGATGCCATCTCCCAGTTCCCACTTTAGTTTCCTTAGATGCCACTGGGAGAATTCTTTCAGGTTTTCATGTCTACCAAGCACAAAAAAATAATTGTCCATGGCTTTTATTTTTTTTTTAAGTGAAGTACATTATCAAGTGCTTGCTGATAAAAAGCTACAGCTGTCCCACGAACAGTGCTCTCTCAAGGGTTCTGTGTGACTTCACTGTCAGCACAAATGGACACCCACAGCAACTTCTACACATGCCACGGGAGCAGCCCTAGACTGGGATGGCTGCCAAAAAAGGGGAGAACAAGGGTGTAAAGAGAAGTTTAATGTAATGCTACAGCAGAAATAGGCACAAGACTCAGAAAACAGAACAGAAAGCAAAAGATAGCTGATGAGTTGCTTTCATTGTTTTTAAGAAAATGTTTCTATATTGAAGTCTTTAAACAATTTTTCTCCAATTGAGTGTAATTTTCCTGGCTTTATTTACAAAAATAAATGAAATTGTCCAAGTTATCATAGATTCACATGCCTTGGTAGTTCTTGGGAATATCGTGGTAGTCAGCGAGGAAGAGGGGCTCATCCAGGAAAAGACTGAGGTCATCTAGACTCACCTCTCTGGGACTTTGCAAGAATATCTTTCTCTCTATATGGCACTTTAAACATACGGTGCCCTTTTTTTCTGTGGCACCCTTCTTCATTCTTGCATGGATAATTATGGCCAGGCATGTCAACACACACTTGATCTTTGCTCTTGGCACTGAATATACTTAATGTATAGCTCTGTCTTTTTTAGGAACTCTCCTTCCTAAAGAGCTGTATGTTCTGTGGTTGTACTGAAGACGTGAGATAATTAATGTGCTACTGGTCTGAGCAGTATTGCCTTGTAGGTGGGCATCATCTGATTTTGGCATAGTGAAGATGTTCCTGCAGGTGTTTTGTTGCTGCACTGCAGCCTACTGCTCCTCACCTTTAAACTCAGAAAGTGTCACTAGAATGCCCATACTGCCAGCATGTCCCAGACAAACTAATCTTTCCTCACTGTTCATGGCCCAGGAAAATCCCTGCTTTCTTCATCATGCAGCTACTTTTGTTCTGTGACCTCCTAATTAACCATCACTTTCTGGAAGATTGTTTGATTCATTAGGTGTGAATGAAAAGAAGCAAAACAATGATTGTGAGTTTATTAGGCAGAAAGTGGAATTGGTGTTGGCAAATCTGAATTTTGTTTATTTTTTCTTGGCTTGTGATGTGTCTGACGTGCTATTCTGAGACCAACCCTGCCACAGGCACTCAGTGCCTTTTGACCTTGAGCAAGAGGAAGCATAGCTTTGGGGATGATTTCAGTACATGACAGAAAGGGAATGTGTTTCTGTAAACACAAAATACTCTCTAGTCTGCACTATGGCTTTGCTGTGCCTTAACTGTGTTCCTCTACTCCACACAAGTTATCCCTGTGCCGTGCACTAACACGTGCTACTCATTCGCATTTCTAGTTCCATCCATCTCTAAGCAGTGTCCTCCCTACAGCAGACGTAACAGACAACCATGTTATTAGGGCAGCAAGTGCACTTGGCAATTAGTTGTGCACTTGGTGGGCTTTTTACTTTTTTTCTGCTCTTCTTTTTATTTTTTCTCTTTTTTTTTTTTTTTTAACAAGAACTGTTTAAGGATTACTTTACATGTAAAACTATTGTCAATATTTTCTATAATCATCACAAAAGTATTTGAGCTAAAGAGTCACTGGAGTGAAATTTAAGAACATTATCAGTGACTTGGAAGATAATTTAAAAATTAATTTTCAAGGCAGAATTAAAGATAAATCTCTGTGGATATATTCATATTTTCATTAAGTGTGCTCCCCTGCTACACTGCTGGTTAACAGTTACTACACTGTCAAGTTGTTATTTTAAGAACCCATTCAGGGATTTGGAGCTCCAGTACAAAACCATATGGTCTATTGACACATGCCTTTACAAACTCCACAAACTGCATCTTGCCAGCAAAGCACCTCAAAATCTAATAACTATATGTAGGTGGAATCTATACCAGCAGTTCTTGAGTATTACTGAATGTTGGTAGTGGTACAGGAGGGCATTTGGGTGGCATGGATGAACAGCTAATTTCTATAAATTATGGTGGCTGGATCGTTATTTAATTTTGTTTTGTTTGTTTTGGTTCAGTTTGGTTTTTGTTTTGTTTTGTCTTACCACTGAGGTAGAAAGAAGATCTTTTGAACTTTTTTACAAGAACAAATTTGTGTATTCTTATGTTGTAGCTGAGGGGGTAAGTGTCCAGCTTAAGTGGGGCACAAAAATTCAAGTATTTGCCCTACCTCATTGAAGGTATAGTTTTTTGGCTTCCATCCTCTTAATTCAGGAAATCGAAGGTGCTTTTTTTTTTCTTTTTTTTTTTTCTGAATACACAGAGCAACTCTGCATAGCTCTTGATTAATTCAGTGGGTATGTGTGGCAGGTACGTGTGCTTCTCTATCTGCTGCCTGACAACCAGCCAGCACTTCTGACAGACTCCCTTTGAGCACAAAGAATTTTTGTAAAAAAAAAGTTGATTTCTACTAAACATATATTGTCAAAGCTAGATTTCATCAAAGGTAGCCTGATTATTTAGCATTTTAAAGAAGTGATGACTATCTGACAGTGTCTATTCCAGGCTGTCTCTGGTTAGACAGTATATGGGGGTCCTTGTAAGGATTGGGCAAATCTTTCTTCGGAATCTCTGATCTCAAATACAGGAATTACATAAAGCGAATGAGTCCAAATTTTGCTAATTTGGTGTGTGAAAAGTATGGTTCAATACTTTACTGAACAACACTTTAACATCAGCTTGGTTTTAAGCAGAATAATTAACAGAAAGGGTTTTTGTGAATACTGATGTTTAATTCTGTGTTTAGAGAATAAAACTACAGTAATATATTTTCTGATGTGATACAGAAACTTGCTCTTTATTTTTTCTCAAAATTGATGGCTAACCTAGAATTCATTTTTTCCACCCATGCCCAGAGTCAGCCAACTATTAAGATTTTTAATATGAGATTAACTTTACAGTCATTCACATGACCCCATGTTCCCTCACCTGTCATGAAGTAAACACTTCAAATCCTAATTCTTCAAAGGCTTATGTGTGTGAATAATCCCACTGAGGTTAACAGGAGTTGATTTGTATGAAGTTAGTAGAGTGCAGAATTCTTTGCAGACTCATTTCTTTAAGTAGTTGGGGTCCAAAGCAAAGATTAATTAAATCAAGACATTTACATTTAAATACTTCTAGGGCCTTTGAATGAAAGAATACTATTCCTGTCTGTATTTCCAATCATCTTTTCACAACAGATCTTTGCACAGCCAGCCCATTGGTAACACCTGTGTGTTGTAGCTGGCCATCTTGGCTTCATCTTGAAGAAAGGGAGAAATGGGAGTATTGCTCAGCCCTGCAGTGCGAGGATGGGCAGAGGGGGGGAGTTGTAGATGAAGAAGCAGTAGAAGTGGAAAAAAAAAAAAAATTCTAGAAATACCGGGAACGGTATGAACTCTTTTTCTGGACACGTCTGAGCATAATATTACAGCACGTTTCACAGCCAGCCAGTGAATGCATGCATGAGTTGTAGTCTCTAGGTGGGGATTACTCATTTCATACATCATTTAGAATTAATTGTAGTGATTCTGCGAAATCAGTACGTACTCTGGATGCAAGATTAGGAGAAACTGGTTTTGTTTCAAAGTCTTTTGATGTTTCTGTTTTGAAGTATTTCATTTTTCCTTAGACAGCACCGAGGGCAGTAAATGGTATCCAATACACTCTCTTCTCTTTTGGAAAAATAAAACGTAGTCAAGTAAAATTAAATCTTTGACAGTCTCATGACAATACACGCACATGCCTACCCACTTCATATTGGAAGGCTAAAGAAGTTCAGGGTTTGTTGGCTTCATTAAATCACACTTATAGAGGAAGAATAGCATATACATTTGAGCCATGGATATTCGGAATTCTCAGAAATGCAACAGCCATTCATATTTGGAGAAGGTTTTATGTATATGCATGTATCCTCACAGACAATTTCTCCCGATCTCCTAGATTTTGAGAAATACTGTATGTTCCCTGAATAGAAAGTAGGAACCAGAAGACTCTGCCATGTGTCCTTCTCGAGTGGGTATCCCACATGCCACATAAGGCACTACCATAGCTGAAAGGTCTAGTATCCTGGGCACTCTGAATAAAACTAAATCTTGTAGTTTGAAGAACATTTACAAGATTTTGGGTGAGGCTAAGACAGGCTTGCAGCATGAGTTTGACAACTGTAGAGAAATTATATTGGACAAAGGTCAACTTTTACTAACTACTTATGATTTTTCAAAATATGAGCAATTAAATGTTATTTTCAATAAAAATATCAGTATTATGACTCAGAATAATTGTTTAAGATTTCATAATTACATGTTCATAGTCATGGTATTTCAGTTAAGAGGAAAAGTCTTTAAAATGTCTCATCAGTGTTTAATTGAGCTAAAATAATCCTATGCTTTCCATTTGCCTCTCAACACTTTTCAGACTTTAGGTAATTTCGTATCACATTAAACTGTTCATTACAAAGTCTAACATAATTTTGAAGGATATGATTACAATAATTTTCCAATTGTTTCTGGCATGCTCTGGTATCATAATTAGAAATGTTAACATATGGATTGTTCCCAAAATATAGTTCAGCTTCATAGTTCATAATTTATTAACTGTGCCAATCAGAATATTTGGGTAACATTCATTATGTCAATGCTAATGGAACACAGCAGTAGAAAACTTTAAAATGCAGTGAAATTATTGTTTAAATTGCACAGAGTTTTCTGTTTGAGCGTAGAGTTTGTTTGTGTCTTTGTTATGCATTTAAGCAGTCTACCAATTACTCCTCTTGTTACTTAAAGACGTATAATTCCATCCTTTCTTGCAATATTTAGCTCACTAAAACAAAATATGAGTATGTGGCTTTCAGAGCATCTTCTTCTCTTATGGCTATGTACAAGGAACTTTTGAACTGACATATTACTCTCCTCATGTTAGGAATGGGAAAACTGAGACAATAAGAAATGAAATTACTTTTTTAGAGACACCAGTCAGGCTGTGGGTAGAACTATGACTGGACATCAGGCATCCCTCATTTCATCAAATCAGTGTCATAGCACTAGAAAAGCTCCGTCCTTCCACAAGCATTCCTGTGCAGCACATGGCTAAAAGGAGACCCAAACACAAGTAGGATTTTGTTAACAAATCCTCCCTCCCATTCATCAGATAAAGCCTAGCACATCAGAAACTCACCCTGGGCTGTGGGGAGTCAGGCCATACGTGCCCAAAGACAAGGCATATACTCAGTCCTGCACCAGAGTTAAGGGAGTCAGTTTGCCTACTTATTCCTGTGGTTACATCAAGAGCTACCCTACCTTTATCGATACAGGTATCAATGAGGTTGGCACTCGGAAAGAGAGGAATGTCAGTTCCTTAATTCTTTACCCTTTGGTCTCCCCTTCTCTGTACCTTTAGAGATGTGACAGGAAATATTCTTCTAAGGCAAAATCATTCCCTTTTCTTTGCCATCGTGCTTTTTGAGCTTCAGAAGATGAATGGCATTCAGGAAATAAGCCCTGGGTTTATGATTAGCACAGATATTTGCAGGAACTTCCTTTCATATAGTTAAATTGGGAAGTGAAGCAGCAGATTGAAGGTAAGTACAGAACTACAGCAGTTCAATCTGTCTCTTAGACACTGTAAAGGTATTTTGGAGGGAAGGAGGAATCCATTTTTCCTGCTTCTGAAGTGAAGGTATGATACGTGTGAGTTGTCGATAGAAGATTTTGAGAAGACTGCTTGGTGTGCAGGTAATGTTGAGCTATTTGAGCATAGCAAAAAGACACTGGAGATTTCCAGTGCTCACAGCTCAGCTCAGCTCAGCCCAGCATCTTGTGGCAATTTGAGCACTAGCAAAAGGCAGGCCTCAGCCCTAGGCTCAGCTACCAAGTTTCAAAGACTAATTGTAAGTTACAGAAACATGGGAATAGTTAAAAAATTGGCCATATCCTTCCATGTCCATTTACTGCTGATCCAGCTATGAACTTCCTGCTTTTAAAGCAATCTTAGTGCATAGTCTGAGGTACTGACTTGTGAACAGTCATTAGTTCATGTGTTTCCACTATCCCTGCCTATGCTATAGAAGATGCAGAACTACTTTCATTGGTGTGGATACCATATTTCTATAGGGTTTCTCTACATTTACTTAGGCTTTCAGACTTCAACATCTTTTTCTATCAATATGAGGGAGAGATCTAAATGGTTGTTATTTTTGTGTGAGAGAGAGTATATTTGGGCAGGGAGGATCAGTTAAGGTTTGCAGTTTGTTAACATAGAAAAGGGTTAATGTAACAATTTGTACTAAGTTGTGGCTATGCACTGCATGTATGGCTTAACACTGCATATATCCTTCTCATGCATTACACTTCTACATGTGATAACTGCTGGATGGTCTGGACAAAAATGCTAAGTATGTTTTTAATAACTCCTAAAGTAGCTGTTAAGCATAAAGATATATACCTGAGCCCCAAGCTGTTAGAAACTGTGAACAGATCCTGGTGCATATGCTTTCTCTCCTCTTACATGCTTTACTAATTACTTTTGGCTGCAATTAAACTAAGCTAAACTAAACTAAACTAATCTAAACTAAACTAAATTAAACTAAACTAAACTAAACCAAATGGACCTCTAGCATGATCAAATGTGGTTGGTCTTATATTTGGATGTTAAAAGAGCTTGAAGTTGCTGTTTAAAGGGTTTGGAAAAGTCCAAGAATTTTGAAAATTGCTCAAAAAGAAGCTCCCAAAAGCCCCATTAGGACATCTGTGATCTGCTCACACAGACAAGTTGTGGAAATTAAAATAAAATGTTATTCAATGTAGAAGTGATTAATTGTAAATTACGCTAAGTGTGCATTTTCTATCTTGAGAAGAGTACAGCAAATTGCTGAGCTCCTTCAAAACAAAGGATACACTAAAGAGCAAAGCTGTTTCTCTTTTGTTGTGGTATGTTTACCAGTAGCTATGAAATCCATCTTACTTGTTAATAATTCTAATAATTATATGATAAATAACAAAAATAAATTAAGGAAAGTGGAAAAATATTAGTTATAATTCACTTAATTGCATATATTATCTAATAGAAGATCACCAGAATACTGAAGAATGGAGAGATAATATTGATTTCATTTTATCAAGGCAAAACCCTCTTCCAAGACCACACAACAAGTTAACAGCAGATCTGAAACAAAATCTGTGATTGTTGGCTCCTAGCTGTGTTGGGACTAAGGTGTGTGACTTCCCTTTACCCTAACAGTGGTAGGACGTCCCTGTCCCAGCCTTAAAGAGCTGTTGCATCTTCTCTACAGGATTCCAGAATATTTTTCTCACCTTTGGCACTACAGTAACAAACAGATTTGTTAAACTGAACAGAGCAAAGTTCAAGAGTGACCAGAGTTACTGGCAGGAGATCATAATGTAAGCATCTGATTTATAAATAGCTGAGAAAGTTTATCTCTTTGGATTTACAAAAAACTCACTGCCATGAAAACAGATTGCTGCTATTGTAAATACCATGGAGCACAACATACGTGAAAAAAAAGCTGAATTTGTCTTGTGATTATCTATCTGCCTGCAGTCTCTCTTCTCCAAATCCTCTGCATCTGAAGAGCACCCAGGGTTTATAAAACAAAATAGCTAAAGGTCCTGAGAACAATTGTACAGTGATATACTGTAGGCTTTCACTAGACCCAGTGCAGCAACAAATGTCTCTATAGCATGCTCTATTGGCATGAGTCCTTTGGTATCTATTTTCATTCTTCTCTGGTTGTTGGGCGCAATTAGTTCATCCAAAATGGCATGCCAAAAGACCCTGTTTAATATCTTGCCATATATAATCTTATGATGTTCTGGCTTTGAAATTTCTCCTTCACACATGGGGCATAGAATAATGGAGATCATATTATTCTTTGTCATCTGATGAGCCTCAGAATCTGTATATAAGGATTTTTAAGTCATAAACATAATTCCATCTAAAGATACACAAACTTAAATCTGTCTTTTCCTTTTCTTGTGCCCAAAAAGTACATTTTGTTTCAGGAGTTATTTGCTACAACATAACAGAGAGGCTGTTTTCCCGATATCCAACCCTTCACCTTTATCTAACAGGACAAATAGGACTTAGAATTTTAACTTCCAGCAACCTTTCAATTTCTGTAATGATGGGGCCAGGATTCACCAAATAAAACCTAGAAACAAAAAGATTATTCAGTTTAGCATTTTGAATGTTTTTTTATTCCAGACAAAAACCAATCCAGACAAAATGAGGACGTGAAAAAATTCAAAACATTAAATGGCACAGGAGAAGAGAACAGTGGTCCTTTACCATGCTCTCCTTGTTCTGCTTCATGCCATTTGCTTTCCCAAAAATTTGCAGTCCTAAATTATGATCTACTCTGGCTGATAGGTAAGAACTTCATGCCATATTTTGGCAACCAGACTTCTTTATTCTTTCAGAAGGGCTTGGGAAAACTGACTAATATCTTCTTTTTTGATCACAGACATGCCCAGGAAAAAGACAAGACCAGAAGGTTTGTTCTTCCTCTTGAGCCCAAGGCAAGAGTAAATATTTCTGCTCTGCTAGTAACAGATATTCTGATTGGAGAGTGATTTCAAGACTTCACGTCTTTTTTTGCTAGCTTATCCACTGATTAAAGAGTTTGTGAATGTGGTTTTAGTCTCTTTTGTTATCTAACAGGTGCTGGCTAGAATTCAATTTAAAAAAAAGGCAAAAATTACAGGAAGCCTTTGGCCAAAATCAGAGCTTAATCAGAACCAGAATTCCTTCTGAGTCCTCGAGTGCTGATTCATACAGTAGTAAAGGATACTGCCTTCAATTAACTGCAATCATCATTTATATCATGCAATTTAGAATTGACTTAACTCACTAAAAGTAATGAATTACAGCATGAACTTCACAACAGGAGAAATAACTCATGTAAAAACGCAGAGGTGAAGTCAAAGCCTTTACTTCAATGGTGCTGATGCCAAAAAGCCAATTGTGTGTGGAGAGACGTGCACAGCACAGACCTGTTCATGGTCTCTTTGATGAGAAAATGCCTTTCTCTGTGAGCAGAGCATGGCGATATCGTAGCGGATCTCTTTTCACAACCACAGCACCTTGTGTGGTTCTGCTTGACGTTGCCCAACATCATCTTAGGAAAGGAAATTGCCTGAACTTTTTCAAGTCTGTTGATTGAGCTGTTTATTTCCTAAATATTATCAGATTTTGAAAGATTTGTTTTGGCAAATAATGACTTTTCCTGTTTTCCTGCTGAGTAAAGTTACACTGGCTCAAATTACTTGTCAAAGATTTATTTTTCTGTAGATGTTAACTATCAATTCCTTTTTTCTTTTTCCTTTCACTGTGCATTCAACAAAATCAGCTGACGCTGGAATTTTACACCACTTCTGCATACTGCAGTATCATGTTTCTAATTTATTTTCAAAACTCCTTTGAGTAGGTCTTTTTGAAGAATAGAGGCAGTCTTCTTTGGAATCAGTTCCCTGCTACAAGCATCCTGGCACACAGCACTAAATCCCCTTTCCTGGAGTAAGCCCACCCAAAATCTTGATTCAGCCTTCATCTGCTCTGTTGTCTGCCTCTTTCCATCCCTTTCCTACAGCATATACCTTCCAGGAACAAGGCCTGCAAAAGCGTGTCCTCATATGGGTTAGATAGGATGCAATACCACCAGCTTCAATTTTGTTCATTTTAGATGCTCAGTTCACTTTAGATGAACATACAGAACACCAGATTTTCAGGACACATACTAAACTAAGGGGTTTCTCATAAATTTGAGCTATGGCCTCTTTACACTGCCTGGTAGAATGCAAAGAATCTCAGAACTGGTATAACGACAGTGCCAGTTCTTGGAGGCTACCCTGTCCTGGCAATGTTAGTGTGAAGAAACCTTGATGGAGAAAGCTACACCTCCCTTGTACCAGACAGTGCTTGCCATAAAGCTCTGGCTTTCCACTGGGGCAGAGACACATAGCTAGCAGCCTCTGCTCTGTGTGTGGAGAGAGAAACACAGACTGGTGTCCTGAGCAACTCTGGGCAGAAGGAAGCCTGAAGTTGTACTTGCCCTAGTATTGGCACCTCAGGAGTAGCTGGGATGGACAGACTTGAAGCCTTCCACTCTGCAGGTGAGCATGATCTGTACAGCTGCTTTAAGGGTCTTTCAGCTTAGTCCTCCTTGCCAAACAACCCTGATGCACATCATCTACTGGATGGGTATAGATGAGCTTGGAGGTCACATTTCAGAAATCCCTCCTAAACCTACCGAAACAAAATGTTTTGTTTAACAGTGAATGTGTTTCCTCTTACAGTTTATAGTCCTTATTCTGCCTCACTAGAAAATTATTCCCTTCTTAACTCAACATCTGTTAGCTTGGCATTTCAGGGGATATTAACAGTAAGAAAGAAATTTTGGTCACAAGACTTAAGAAGTTCAAAACACAAGTATTGTGATAGGGTAAATGGCAGTGTTTATCAGTCCTAGACAGGGCTAGAACCCCTGAAGAGACTTGTAAGATTAACACATGCCTTGTTTCCCACATACTTATTAAGTTTACTAGGTGAGTTACCACTAGGTTGTAGATAAGTGCAATTGCATGAACTCTTATCACACAGCCTTAGGCTGTGCTGGTGGTGATAACTGAGTGAACAAATTGCAAGGGTAGGTGCCAGGATGCCTCATGATATGTTAGTACCTACAGGAAGAACCTTGGAACATCACTGTAGATGATGGGCAAGCACAGGTTGTGTGGGAACTGGTGGACATGCAATGATAGACTAAACTGAGGAGGCCAGCAGGACACAGCCAGCAGCTTATTTAACTGAGTCACCTCAGTAGTTAAAGGATAATCATAGAAATAACTCTGCCATCCACAGCACCTCTTTATCACGGCCAAATGGAGCTGCAGTTAATTCTCTCCCATGATGCTATTGAGAGGGTGACAATCATGATGACCACTGTAATAATTCAAATATGTTTCACCTCAGTGAGACCTAATGTAAGGGTGAGGAAGAAATTAGTTTTGTCTTTATCTTTGCTTGGTTTCATCATGTAATATCATGTTTGAACTGCACATTTTCTCCAAGGGAAACCTTGCATCAATCTTCCTTATCCTGCTGTGGTGCTTGTTAGAAGTTTTTTCACACCTTTTTCATGTTAAGAACTATTGAGTTTGCTATCCGTTCCATGAAGTACTGGAAGTACATACTCATTTCTGCCTAAGGCTGTGGGACAACAGAAACTCAGAAGCAAACTTCTCAACAGCTATAAGCTGATATAAGTCACCAAGAGATCATTTGCCTTTGATCCTAATTTTCTACCTCTAGTTTTTAATTGAATGATCAAAATCTTCACCCTCATTGGTTCCTAAACCATTAGTACTAGATAAGAGGACATGAAAACTTGAGATTTCTTATCTCGTAATTATTAGCTATTTTAATTTGTGTAATTGTATAAATATCCAGGGGATGGATTCTATAAATGCATCTTGTGTCCAGTGATGTGAGTAAAGCAAGAACCACTCTTCTAAAGTCCAGGCAGTTGTATTCAAAAAACCAGACCATATGGGAAATGAAAAACAGAAAAACAGACATCTTTTTCCCAGGAGAGTGAAGCAAAATTTCTCCAGTTGCAGGAAGGGAAACAAAAGAGAGTGTATTTACATGAAGAGATAACAAAAAAATTGTAATTAACATTTGTTTCTGTGTGTACATTTGAGTAAAGTATGAACATGTCTGTGACTGCACACCACCACAAATTACACATCAACTCCTTATTTTGTTGCTCTTGATGTACTGTGCTCTCTATGCCCACTGCTATTGTACAGTCTTATCTGGACCACACACTGGATGATCCACAGTTCATTAATCTAATCTAATTTAATGATATTAGTCAGCATGTTCCATGGACATTGTGTATGGTTAGCCTATCACTCATCTCTCTACAGTTCAGCCTATCTTTCTGGAAAGGCGTTCCCTAATCCCCAAGATATAATCTCATTAGCACTGCACAATTCTAACCAAATAAATAGAAGTAAAGACTGATTGCCTGGTTAAAGCACTGTACCACAACTCGTGAGCTAAAAGTTTCAACTATTAATTTATCTTAGTGGAACTGTATTGATATACATCAACTAGAAGCAGGTCATGGAAGCTCTTGTAACTTAAGGTCTCTATTCCATTACACCAGAGCTGGCTCAAGTACTAGCAGCAGTGGAACATTGAGTGGCTAATTTTTTGCAGGAAAAGCCAGGCCTGATCCCTAAGGGACAAGAAGTTCTGTTTGTGTACTCTAGCAAGGTCATTAAAATTGAACTTCTGTGTTTAGGTACAACAGTGCAGTGAAGTATTCAGCTCCATTTTTCTTTGGTAAATGAGAATATAGGGCTCTTGAAGTCATGAAGTTAATCTCACTGGCAGGAGAACCATGCAATACCCAACCTCTCTACTCCTCCAGTCTGAACCTCAAGTACACTGAGGTACTTTGTGCTTCTCTGTCCTTGCAGGCCTATGCTAATTTCTGCTTGGCAAGTCACTAGAGAAGCAGGTAGAGGAATTCTCACTTTTTTAATCATTACAGAAGACGTTATTCCAAATGCTGCAGTGCTACTGTTTTCATGATGTAATGGAGTGGGTTTAAAGCTGTCTCTTTGAACTGAAGGAGAGAGTGTGTCTTGGGTTTTCTCATGCTCAACTTATCATAAGGCTCTGGCTAGTCTTCCTAGGACTGTCAGTCCCACAGGGTATTTTAAATTATTCCAAGAGGGAAGTTTGGGGGCTGGACTTCTTAGCACTAGTGAAGGGAGAGTGCCACAGTTTAAAGCTGTCTTTGTGCCCTGCAGCTGCAATGGCACTGAGCTATACAATGGTCTGGCCCTCAAATCAGTACTGATATGTAATATGCCTAATAGTCTCAAAAACAGACCTGAACATTGTTCTTGAGCTGTATATTGCCTTTGTGGTGAATCCCCTTTTATTTTTACCCTTCCAGGATTGCGATGAGGCCACCAAACTCATTTATATTTGTAGTCTATTCAGGACTGGGTTTTGTGTCATCAAAGTCATAAAATAGCTTTTACATATGCTTGCTGCTTGTGGGCAAATAACCAAAGAAAACAGTTGAAGATCAGAAAAATGAGTTAATTTCTTTTGTAAAGAATACATATTGCAGTATATCTCAGACTGGATCCTCATGCATGGCTCATCCTTTTACACCAGTCTAGCAAGATAAAACAATCCTTATGCAGTTTAAATGCCAGTACAGTTGTATTTGCCTTCAGCAAGGGACTCTGTTACAACATTTTCAACTGAGCGGAGAAACAGAACCAAAATTTTTACTGCATCACTTCTTTAATTGACCTGTGTTCTTCCAAATTTGTTACCAGTTCCAGTACAATATCCCACTGTAAAAAGAGGGAATATTTGCACAAACCAAATCTTTCTGTTAAAAGGAAGTTAAAATAAAAAGTCAAAATTTTTCCTTATACTTGCTTTTGATATGGGCATTCTGACCAACATATAACATTTTTGCAATAATTACTTAAAATAGGGAGCAGTTAAATGAATGTAATTCGCCTCTTCCAGTTAACATTATACCATTTAATTTATTAAATAGACCTAGTTTGCTATGTTTATTCACCATTGCTACATGGAAGTTGTGGTTTTAACATTTACACATTTCAGAATATTACTTTTTAATGTTTAAATGTGTCAAGTGATCTTGACCAGACCAAAATACCAAATCCCGTAACAGGTACAGATTTGCATTTTCTGGATGTTGAAAAAAAGTCTTGAAAAGAGCAAATACTCAGTGGTACAGACTACTGATACTATATTCTAACTTTTTATTAGAATTATGTAATACATCTCACAAAAAAATGTGTATTTCCGTTACTTAAATATAACCTGAGGCAAACCATGGCCTGCATTTAAAAGGACAATGGTCTCTGAAGGAATGGTAAGAAATGCCTATTAGTCACCAGTGCATTCTGCATCTGACACTGCATTTCTTCTAGGAGAACCTAGAAATCTGTGTGTCCTCCATCACTTCTTCTAGTCCCACTTCTAAGCAAAAATGATGGGATTTCAGAAAAAATTTCCTAGTAAGATCTCAACACAGTAGAAATTAATTGCCATACTGCCTTTCTTGCAGGTATAGCTGAAAAAAAGCTGCACTGCAGCTTGCAGATGGCAAAGTAAATCAGAGAAAGACTTATCATATCCTCAGGGTTGCACCCTTGGTCCCAAAGGAGTGAAGATCTGAACATGAAAGCACAGATTGTTTCACTACACCAAGGACATTCCACAGATTTCTTTTCCTTCCTTCCTTCCTTCCTTCCTTCCTTCCTTCCTTCCTTCCTTCCTTCCTTCCTTCCTTTCCTCCCTTCCTTCCTTCGTTTTCAGTGGCCTCTAATTGCCTATTTTTAAAGTGCAATAATTTCTATATAGAAATGTTGACTCCCCTTGCATTCCTATTTTTATTCTTTTTTAAACTTAGGAACCGTTTGATCTATCAATTAATAAGTCTTTAACCAAACACGGTAAAAAAAGGAAACAATTGGACAAGCCTTTGCGTTTGGCAGGACTCTTTAAGACTCACTTTGAACAGCTGGACTCTTTACAGTCCTTGTGATGCAGATTAAATGAAAATAATACATGGCAGAAAATGGCTAAATCATTTGAACTTCACAAGTTATTGCCTAGAGCCATTTCACTACAGCTCATTAGGGAGTTTATGTTTATAATGTGATGCCTTTAAATAGATTTGATTTTTCTAAACAGGGTTTTGTAAATTAGAACTTTCCCAGGGGGCTAACCCGGTGCAAGCTGTTCCAGTTGTGGAACATACCCTGACTGAAGAGGCAGGACTACAGAAGAACAAGTTTGTTTAAATGTGCAGAGTCCTGTGTAATGTAATTACTTAAAGGTTTAGGAGTATCACAGTCATCTGATGTACAAATAATAATTAGTGTGCCTGGGATGTATTCGTAGGGTTGCCAGCCTCTCACATTTGGAAACAAGTATCATCCTCTCCCTGTTTCCCAGTATTCCTATAGATTTACAAATCATGAGATACTACAAATAAAAGTGGGTTTAAGTTGCTTTTCAGCTATTCATTCTCTAGTTATGTCTTTCAGTCTTCCAATTTTATTTCTGTAATAGCGAAAGCTTGTCATTCTTTTCCTCATAAAAACCAATTATTTTCTTGTGTCCTCTTGATTCTAATTAGCAGGGCCCAAAGGAACTCTATGCTCATTTTAATGCAAAGACTTCACAGTGCTAATTTTCAGATCCTCTCCTCTCCTCTCCTCTCCTCTCCTCTCCTCTCCTCTCCTTTTTTCTATCCTTTCCTCTCCTTTTTTCTATCCTTTCCCCTTAATGCCTTCTGGTCCTCTGAGGAGCAAAGTCCGTGGGGAGTCTGCCAAAGCACAGAATATCGAATACATACGTGGCAACTTGCTCCACCTATCTCACCACTGCCCGAGATGCTGCTGACAAGCGCTCACACCGAGTTAAAGTTAGAAGTATTATACACTATCATTCAAATTGTTTAGACTTTTTCTTTTGATTCATGCCGTTGCTGTATTTTGTACATCCTCCTGACCACTCTTAGCAGCTGTAACAACACTTGTGGTATTACCAGTAATTTGCAACTTATCAAACATGATTGAACCTTGTTCTTTTGTGTAAACGAAACAGAACTCTCTGGTTAGCTTTCTTTATACTTTGGAAATAGTGCAAAGGAAACCAAGTCTATATTTGCATGCCAGACAATGAAACATAACACACAGTGTATACATGCCTTTGACACTGTAATTACGAGCTGTTGTTTAGATTCCATGTATGGTCATTGGCTTTGGCTGTGCTGGAATCAGCTGTATCAACATTTAATCAAAGTCTTATAGATTTTGGTTGTATATTTTTCTAATGTCAAAATGGAAATGCTGAGACTAAAAAATAAGTTCTTTGGTAAGAGAATGCATGCCCACTGCACTGCAAAAATAATGAACCTTTGTGGCATAATGAACAAAGCCATTGGTGATTTTGTAAGTAATGAAGCACAACAGAACAGGCAATTTTAAATTTGCTTTACTTTTTCAGGATTTCAGCAGCTTTTGATGAATGTTTCTGGAATTTGAACTTGAAACTGCGTTAATGTTTTCTTGTTTATCAGACAGTTAGGCTTAACTTGCCTAAATCTTTTTGGAAATAAATCCTGCTAGAGACTATTGAGCATCTCCTATACCGTGGTCTGAACTATCTCTGGTCTCTGAAAAAATGTGCTGGTAAAGCAAACTCAGTGGTCCACTACCTCAGATCACCATACAGAGTCTCAATAAATGGCACAGATAATGAATGTAAGCTCAAAAAACTATTGCCTGTGCTTCAGAGTACCATGGACAACATAGCTGAGATCTGAGAGCCCAGCACAGAGATGTGAAGCCCCAAAGAGTGTTTCCTGCATGGTCCATGAAGCCTTGTACCTTTCTCAGTAAGGTGGAAGAACATGCTTATGCACTTAGGAAGAATAGTTAGAGTGAAAATCATAAAAGACAGTTTGCATTTTGATAGTCTTATGGTCCAACTCACGTTGGAAAAAGTTTGAATAAAAGAAAGAAGTCAATGTGTTGCCTAACACTATCCAATTAAATTCACTCTTCCACTGAAATACTCTTCCTGTTGTAAACAATTGTGTTCAAGGTATCAGTATCCTCTCTGTTTTTGTATAAAACAATTGCTTCTGAAGCGCCTTTTTTAAGTGTTGGTTGTATCTGTAAGGCTAGGGAGCCAGTGAGATTAGTGCATCTCAAGAACATGATGGGAACAAGGATTTCTTTCTTAAACAAATTCTTACTTAATTTAAATACAAATGAGCAGAGATAACGTCTTTCTGGATGTTTCAATACATCCCAGCCCACCGTAGAAAAAACAAGAAATCTTGCAGTTCTTAGCCATTACAGAAGTCCTTTAGTATTCCCACGGAAAAAAGAGCACAGGAGTAGTGAGACAGCATAGATGAAAAAGTAAGCTGAAAATATTTAATGAAAATAAGGCTGATGGTAGAAATGAAATAATGAGTAAATACAAACTTTTCCAGACCTTCAGGCCATATATATGAGTAAACTTTTTATTGCTCACAGGAAAAGTGGTAAAATCTTAACCTGCCTTTCCCCTTGAACATATAACTAGAAAAAAATATTAGTCATTCCATTTAGAAGGGGAACGGGGAGGAAGGAAAGAAAGAAGAAAGAAAGAAGGGAGACAGGGAAGAAAAGAGAAAGCGAGAAAAGTAGGAAAAGAGAAAGAGAATGAGGAAGGCAGGAAGGAAGGCAGGAAACTAATTACCTGTATTTCTCCAGCTAGCCCTATGTTAGTTAAGATTCTTTCTACATTATAACAAGCTACAAATGAAAGTTGGATGCATACTTTTACTTCTGGGAAGTCTGATGAGTGACAGATTACCATTTCTTTTTCATGTATTGTATTGTATTGACTTAGATCATAAAAAAGGGTAAATCTGAATAATTTCATTCATATGATAAAGAGTGAATTTTCCAGCATAATTAATAATATTTCTGTTAAAAATATTAATATTCATGGTTATAGCATTATGATAGTAGCTGGCCAGAGAAGCTGACAATTCAGGAGCATTAGAGAGCTACTGAACAACACAGAAATTGATTAAATGATGCCAGTCTGGTAGCAGTTACAAATTTCTTCTAACTTCATTTAGGAAAATTTCATTAGTTAGTTAACTTCCAGGTTTTCTTTTGAATGTCATTTGTCTCAAGAATCATATCACCATCCTTGGAGAACTTAAATTCACTTTTTTCCTGTGTGGAGTTTTTAGATCTCTTCAGATGAACACACAGGTAGGGCTGTGGCTTCTGTTGAATGACATGAATTTCTGTGACAAAATAGGATATGAAAGTTGTCTGCCACAAGAACTTAAAAGGTCTTCAGGTAGGAAGCAGAAATTTAACCAGCATGAAAACACTCCATTGTGGTTAAACGAACAGACTATTGTCAGTGTAATAATGCTAGTACACCTGTTCATAAATGACTAAGCAATAACAAGAAAGACAACTCTTCTTGAAGAATTAAATTCCAAAACAGGGTTCACCTAGTACTGTTGGAGAGATATGTCTAGCCTCTGGAGCTGACTTTGATGCGGCTGATATTAGCACAACAGTTCTGGATTCAAACTTTTGTGACTGAGAGCAGCACTTGGCCTGATAACATGTATAGTGAACACATGAGAATAAAAGGTTTAAATAAACAGCCAAAACCAGTTCTAAGACATTTCCTTGTGGATAGATTTAATTATACAAAACCAGCTGGGGGTAAAAGGAATGTCGGTAAAACAAGACATTTTTTCTTGGCTGAAACATTTTCATGTTTGAACATGGTCAACTACTCCTACAGGATTTTATTATTAGGGGAGCCACATAAGTAACAGCTGCTGCTATTGTTACTTACAAAATTGTTTCCATTACAAACCCCAATTTTCCCATGAAAATTTGCTAGAAATTCTTTTTTTGACTGCAGTGTTCAACTCTGGCTTTCTGACAGTCTGGATGGAAATTATTTGGACATTTCTGTAAATGAGAAAGCTCTACTAGAAAAGCACTTGTGCAGCGTTTTCCGCCTCCAGACTGACCAGCCACTGAAAGTCTGTAGATTCTGTTTTGAACTGGAATTACTTCTCACTGATTGCCACTGTACAGCTTTGTTCCAGATAAAGAGGATTCTGGGTTAAGCAAGTTTTAAGTAGTCAAATATTTGAAATTTGAATAGATGGTATGAAAAAAAGGACATTTCCCCCTGACCATTAAGTGGCAAGTCAAGAACCGATTAGAGAAAATGCAAAGCCTTTAGCTGGTTTTGGTGGACACTGGCTTGAGGCTTAAATGTTCCACTCAGAAATGATAAGCAATCTGTGAGTTTAACAAAGACCAAAGTAACCCTTACAAAAACTCCAAATTCTTATACGTCACTGAAGTGCTGGAGAGAAAAGACAATAATTTCCTGGCTCCAATATTTCTCTCTCCAAAGCAAAGAACTTCTGAGTTGAAAACATAATGCAAGAAATCCTTAGGTCCTCGTTTTCCTACCTATTTTTTCATCTGATTGTTCTTAGCTGTTTTCTCATCATAGTTCTTAAGCAGCTGACAGGGTTGAAGTTGGAAAATTCTAATATAAAGTATTTTTATTGGCCAAACCCATTCCCAAAAAGGGGTTTCTTGCAGAAAAGCTAATGGCCAGCTGAATGAAAGGGAAGCTCATGATTAAGAGAGGAGCACAATTTTGGAGAGTTCCTCACATACCGGAAGGCAGGACATCATTAGGGCTGCATTCTTGCAGGAGGATCAGCCACCCGCAGAACCCCCACATTTTGCCTGAGAAAAAGATGTGCTAAAAATAGGTTGAAAGAAGGAACTGCCTGGAACAACTGTGCACCCAGACTTAAGAGATTTCCCCTATACTGCTCCCGTCTCAGTACGTCTGCCTGATGCCCCGCCCAGTTTCTCATTTTGGGCAGTACTTACCTGAAATAGACTGTATTGCATATGGGCATGCAAGTGTTTATGGGCATGGCAGCCTTCCCAGCGTCCCCAGCTGGCAGATGTATTTGGAAATATTTTGAAACATTTTTGAAATATTTTGACGTCTTAAGGATACTGTAAAACCCTACTTCTGCTGTGAAAGCCTCAGGATTACAGCAGCCTGTACCAAGGAACAGGACGTCCAGATGGTGCCTGGGCAATTAGTTCCAGATTGTGGGACTTGCATGTTTGTATCTGGAAGAGGGTCAGTGGGGTGTTTCAGTCCAAAAGAGCTTCAAAGACTGAGCTTCAAAATAAAATAAGACAATTACATGCAAAAATGTTCACTAATGCACTCAAGCCCTCAAAAGTGAGGGAATAACCTGATTACAGTTAACATAATTTAATAGTCATATACCTGATTTTGAGCTAAATTGCAAAGAGCAACTTGCAGCTAGAAATTATACCCAGAGTCCTTTAGACACATGTATCATATTTAGGGCCAAAAGAGACAGATTCCGTAAGTGTCACTGATATGAGTAAAGGCAACAAACCTTCTGCTTAAGCAGCGTACCCTAGCTCAGACAGAGGAAGGAGAAATAGTGAAAATGCATTGGTTTAGAAAGGAATTTAAGCAGGTTTTATTCATTAATTGTTAATGTACCACTTAAGCTTTATTTGAAGATTTATTTAAGCTTCAATTTTTTGCTAAGAATATACTTTACTAATTAGTATAGTTGAAATTCTCACTTGTACATGTACAGGACTTTGTATCAGCATACGGCAAGTACCAATTTTCAATGAGTTCCTGTTGTGAAAAATTAGGAGTATTGACAACATTATTAAATTACCTTATTACACAGCAGAAAACTTCTATAACCCTTTTAGCAAAACAGAGCAAATAAAATGTATCTATCATTATCTAACCTCCTCCAAAGTATATTATAATAGAAATGAAAAATAAAAGACACAAGGTAAATCTTTTGTCCTCCCCAAAAGGCTTGACTGTTCTGTGTTTTACATGTTTGGCAACTGTGTATTTAGGCAAATAAAAAAGAATATAAAGCTTGATTATTCAAGATGCTGGCAAAAAAAGATCCTGGAAAAAGTAATTAAGCGCATATTTGAGTGACATGTTTGAAGTAAACTGGAGACTTACTTTTGAACAGTTTTGGCTACATTTTTCAAAAGTTCAAGCCAAGTTATTCAACACTTCGCTCGATCCAGGTTTTACTGAGCAAAACTACATCACACAGTTATTTTTTGGATTTTATTCTGAATGCTTGCTTTTTTCCCCCTAGCATTTGCATTCAAACACCTCTCTGGAATGTGTACAACTTAATTCTCCCAGAAAAAACATAGCTGTTGGTGGGAAGCCCTGTTCTCAAGGGAAGTGTTTAGTCGTCATCTAGCTGCAGCCAAATTCATACTGGGCTCTGAGTATCAGAACAGTAACATTGATCTGAACATTTTATTCCACAGGGAAACAAGTGAATGGAGCATGGGCATAAGCCACCCATGTTACTAAGCTCTTGGCGTACTGAATTTTGAAATTTCTAAAGATTTTCAGTGTGACTGAATTTCTCAATATATTGAGCAGCCATAGCAAAAAAATAAAAGTATTGAAGAGTGTATGAAGGTGCTCAGATCAGAGCCATGTTCATTAAAAAGAGACAGAGTATTCTGATTCATCATAGAAAGAGACGAAGATTTTTATCCCAAGTGTTGCTTAGGCTGAAGATACACCAGAGTTACAGTTCCAATTAAAATGTCCCCCACAGCAGAAATATGTTGAGTGACGAAATCACACCACAAAGTATTTCAACTTTTCTGCTGTCCACATTCATCTTTGCTCATTCATGCTTCTTCTAAGTGATGAGTTGATGATTCAGATAGAACACAAAGCAAGTCTAGACTAAGGTATGTGAACACTACTGTCTCTTCAGCTTTTGTGTGTTCAACAGTTTGCCCTAAATAGGTATGGCCTAAAAGCTGTGCACAAATAGCTACTGTAGACTTTTTTTTTAAGGTCTGCAATACTTTTTTTATTCTGCATGGATGCTTGAAATCTAGGAGTGCAAGATATATACCCTGGTTGCCAGCACACTCAGCTGAATATCTATGGGATTTGTTAATAAAGAATTTAGGAAGTAGCTTCTGTAAAACTAAAGAGAAGAGGGTGCAGCATGTGTTTACTTTGCAGGCTTTCCATCTCTGCCTGTTACTCCAGTGTGTTAAGAGGTGAGGGCCAAAGGTTCCTAGAAAATTAAATGTTAGATTTGTGCATAGTGATGGTTTTGGTTAGAACTGGAACTGGCTGAAATCTGGACAAAAATACATTACATCTATCAATACTGAAAGGAAATGGTTAAAAGGCTTTATTTCTTGCCCTCAAATAAATCAAGAGTTGCCCAAGTGAAATTTTCGAGCTGCAGTAGTCACAGATATTATAAATACAAGAAGAACCAGTTCCTCAGAATGAAAAAGGAAAGTGACTGTAGTGCATCTGGATTAATCATTTAGTCTGGTATGGAAAATGATACTATCAGTGCCAAGGATCATAGAAAAGTGTGTTTCTCTGAAAGATTTGTGAATGATCCATTGAAAAATCTGGCTCTGTAAGGATAGTAAAATGCCTGTACATCAGATATTCATAGCTCTGTATGAAGCATTTATTGGACTTTCCTCTGTCTGAATGATAGGACAGCTCATCAGTGTGAATGCAATCAGTAAAACAATAAACGATTTTTGGCTGTTTTGTCTCATTTTATTACTTTTTTCTTTTTATCTTCTTTTTCTCTCCGCCCCCTTTTTCCAGTTAATTCAGCTAAGATTCAGAAGTGTGCCAAACTTGGATAGGTTTTTTTTTGGTTTAATGAACAATTTTGCTGGTCTGGCAGCTCTTCCCAGTCTTTCCCCCTTCCACTGTTTTTAGTTCTGTCTTTCAGCAAATCAAACAGTTGACATGAAAGGCCATCAATCACAGCTATTCCTTGAGATGTATAAAATATGTACATTCCAAGCCTCTTGAACAGCACTAAGCAGCTGTGGTTAACATTCAAACTACAAATATGTTAAATATATTTTGAATTTTGCAACATTTGCCATTCCAGTTGTTAAATGAACTTTGCAGGTGTTCAAATACACTGTTAATCCTGGGGTTTTTACTAAGACTGTTAGCAATATTAAACTGAAACTCTGAAACCAAGGCACATTAAATAAGCTAAAAGAAAAAAGTGTCGATAAGTGAGTTAAATTATGTTACAACTGGAATATTTACAGAAGAGGAAAAAATAAAATTGCTTTAAAAAATCTCAGCAGCATGATTTCAAGTGTAGTACCAGATTCAACCACTTTATGGATTTTCCTGTTTCCCTTTCATATAAACACATTTCCTAAAGAAACATAAGTCCCTAAGCATTTTTCTCATCATTATGGTTTTTTTTTAATTAATGCTCTTTTTGTTAATGATAATATCTAATATTTTCATCGTCACAAGCAATATGCAGTGGAAAAACAAGAGGGAAAAATGCTGGTTCCTGGAAGAGAAATGCCAAGGTTTCATTCACTTTAGGAGTACGCCATGGAGTTACTCTCAAAGTTAAAACCACTCCCCTTCATAGCCTTCTCCCTTATAATTTACCTTTGTAGACTCTCACCCTAACAAAGGGAGATCCATAAACAGCAACAAAGAATTGCTAAACTGAATCATGTGCTTATTTGAATAGGGATATTAATTTTGTTAACTGGGACTCCTAAACAACCCATAAACTCTAAGGGGATAGTTTAGTAACTTTGAAATGTAATCATTTCTGGTCGAAAGCATACAGGACCAGAATCCTAATGAATACAGAAAAAAAATCCACCTTGGTCGGCATGGTTTTATCGTAGGGGAGATAGAGAGTGAAAGGTGCCTGCTGTTATTCCCCCAAAGTGCAGCAAATTCTGCAGTGCAAGCACTGGTCAGGGAGTGGAGGTCTTAAGTATAATTTTTCTTCTCCCATGGAATTCCCTTGTCTCTGCTGTGTTTGCTCTGGCTTGCGCTGCAGGCTCTGTCTGTGCAGTTGGAGAAGTGGTGACAGGCCGGGAGGTTGCACCTGGCTGCACGAGGGGCAGCCACCCCGCGTGGCAGCAGAAGCAGGTGGGGAGCATTAGCAGGCAGAGATGGGAAATCCTGCTTCCAATTCTGCACCAGTCCAGCCCTGCCAAGAAACCACTGCCACCTACACCAGCCGGACTCTCACCTCCTTGTCCAATCACCCCCACCAGTAACCCCTTCCTGGGGTTATTTGTTCATATTACATGATTTGCAGAGTCTTCGCTAGAGCTGTTTACCACTGCAGAGCAACTTGGCACTAGACCACAAGTGAGAGTGAGAATGCTTAGGGTCTCTTTAGGCACAAATTTACTCCTGAAAGAGAAGGCAGAGTGTTACTCAAGGAACACTCCTTATCATAGCATTTTGCTCCTTCCTTACTCTGTTTGACATTGCTTAGGTTGTGAATACATGCAATTTTGTTAAGTCATTTGAAGAAAATGTTAGAGGATTGTTAAAGCACATGGAACTATATATTTTTAAACCAATTGATCACTAAGGGCATAATTTAATGTTCAGAATGGCCTTCCTAGTTTTCTGTCTTTTTTAGCACAAATAACAGAACAGTACTACAATAAATCTAGAATTTATAGCTTCTGCTTTAAAGCCAGCCTTTAAGTACCATTTTGTTTATGGTTTTAATAAGGTCATTTAGTTGAAAAAGGAGTTCAAGCTTGTATGCAGTAGCCATGTGACTTGTTTAGTCAATCACAGCATAGGATATTTTAAACCCATTTTACAATGGTGTATAAAAGCTTGTCTCAATAACCATCTGGAGAATATTGAGTTTCATAACTGGTAGGAATTATTCAATATCCTCCTCCCCACAGGAATAACAATTTCAAAATCTTCAAAGACTGATATCTAACTGTAGAAAAGGTATTTAATGTTGTTAAAACTGGAAATTGTGTAGAGCTAAACAACTCTTTTTGATCTACCTGAGAAACTACTTTGTAGGCCAGGGAAATAGTTTCTCCAACTGTCAAGTTTTATATATAACCAACATTTCTTTCTCTTTTCATCATTGAATTGCTTATTCCCTAGCAGCCTAAGAATTTCTGACTGGGGCTTAGGATACCAAGTTGATTAAATTAATATGAAAACTTTCATTTTTCTTTTCAAAACTCATAAAAAGAGCTTGCCTTTTTATTCTCCCATTTGGGACTAGCTTCCTGGCAGTCCTATGCATGTTCACAGGATCATGATGGTGAAAAAGAAACTTTCTTCCTAATGCTATGGACCACTTCTGAGTAAGGAGGCAGAACTCGTTCTTTTCGAGGCATGAGGTGCAGCTGAGCTCAACAGAGATGCTGGATCCCACAAAAGGACACCAGAGGCAGCTGGAAGCTGGAGTAGTAGTCACTGACACCCTGGTGATGGTGGTGTCTCATCTGTCAGCATGGGGGACAGCTGTAGATTTCAGACTACCGAATCCCACACTGTTCTTGAAGGACTGCTGAAATCACTATATCTATATATGGAAGATGTCTTTTCTAGCTACCAGTGCATACCTGTACATCCCTCATGCAAACCTGCCCATACTCTACTCCTTTGCAAGCTTGCTTGCAGCTTAACAGCTACAAAGTCCTGTCCTGCTGAACTCAAGCAGCAAGGTATCAATTAGCAATTTCTATTTCTGAAGCAAAAAAACCCTCACAAGAGACATTGCATTAGACAGGCAAACAGCATTCTTCCCCTCTATGGAGGTGGCTGGGGAGGGAGGAGGAATACAACACAAAAATTTTGGAAAGTACAACCTGAAGCATGATATCATACAAAGGTTACACTTGGGGAGGTGTTGAAAAATCAAATGAACTGTTAATAACCAGGCCACACACAAAACGTGCTTAAGATTTACACATCTCAGTGCAATCTCTTCTCTTTCCCAAACCAATTACCAATGCTCTCTTGGAGTCTAGAGCAAACACCATCTCACTGAAAACACACTAGTGCATGAACTTTTTTTCTTTTTTAATTTGAGCGAAGACTTTTTATCAATATAAAAGGATGGTAACCCCCAGAGTAAACACTTATCTGTAAAATAGAGATTATGTGCTTAATAACGTTTAATATTTTGGCATCTCAAACCTCCTGTGTAGATCAGTCTGGAAGAGTGGTGTTTATTTTCTTGCTACATGTGAAAGTTCATTCTCAGTATCAAGTTTGTTTGGTCCACTAACTTTGTTAACCTCTGCATTTACTTCTGTATTTGATGGCCTTTCATGAGCAGCCACTTTAGTAGCCAGGATAGAAACAGTTACATCAGGGTTAGAGGTCATAGCCATTATGGGATTTCAACTTAAAACAGTCACTGCTTTAGGGGGATCACAGTATGTTTATGATTAATTATTTTCTTTGTGAGAGTTTCTATGAACAAGATTATTATAGTAATATGTAAACCATCTGGGTAACCTTTAATATCTACCTACTTTCTTGATGAAATAATAATCAAGACTTTGTGAAAAATCACTCCCTACCTAACAGGATGCTACCAGAGCAACAGTACTTATGTTTGTCTCTTCCAATGAATTCCAAGGAAGAAAAAGTGGCTAAAATCCTACACCAAGAGTAAGTACATTTTTAACAGGACACAATTTGATCCAAATTAAAGAGCTGTAAAATTTTTTAATTACATACTTCTAGCTTTTCACTTTTTTTAAAAACACACATCCAAATTAAATTCCCTGCATAAGGTGATTTTCATAGACTACTCCAGAATGTATTTTATTGAAGTCAAAACACCAAATAACATTTTAAAAAACTAATAACATTATATTTACATCTTTAAGAAATACATTCCAATTGCACTGTTCAGATTCACAGTGCTCAAGAGACACTGAAATCATTGCTTAGAAACAGTATTTGCTGACTTCACCAGGGTAACAGTTTAATCCTTAAAGTAATCAACTTTCACCCTCTTCTTGGGTCTTTGGACTTTTAAGTTCTCACTAGTCTTTTTGAGAAAAACAGCCCTAGGAGACAGCTATTATTCTCCTCCATGGGATAGTCCACTTCATTCAGACAAGTAATATCATCTTCTGTTTACACTCATCTGAAACAAGTGCACAGGGTCACCCTCCACACTCTGATGTTTTACCAAAGCAAAAGGAAAGACTCTGCAGCAGGACACAACAGAGCTCCGAAACCCGAATAACCTGGGAAGCAGACTTTGCACGCCTATTTATTTCTTGCATTTGATCCTCTTGAAAAAAAATCCCAATATCATGTCCTCAAAGCATTTCATTTAGGCTGAAACACTGTAATAGAGAAGTCAGCTTTGGACGGTATTTCCTTTTGTCTGTTTTTAAGTTATGGGCCAGATCCTCATTTGGTGCAACCTCCACTGATCTCAGCTTGTCCTTTGACTTGAGGAACTGAGTATCACATTTAGTAAGTACATATTAATGTTTTCAGAAGGACAACTTTTTGAAGCTCTTCAGAAGAAAAAAGAAAAAAACTCAAAAAACCAACAAAACAAAACAACAACAAAAAACCACAACGGTTTTCTTAGCATAGTCAAAGCAGGATGGCAACCAAATTATATGAATAAACCACAATATGGATGCAAAACAAAAGTTCTCCACAATTAAATCCCTAGACCTAAAATCTACTGGCTAAACAGTAAGGAAGCCAAGAGAGCTAAACAAATTACACTGATCAAGAATCTGAAGCAGTGATTCTTCCTGCAGCCTGTGTCTCAGAAAAACCTACAAAACCTCTGCATAATGCCCTGCTGCTTTCAAAAGCCTGGCTTTGGCTGCTGTATGTATGCATGCAAAGAATTGCTTGAGCTCCAATAGCTCTCTGGGATCAGAACAACCACCATTTTGTAACAAATAAAACCCTCTGCCTTCCAGGAAGAAAGACACATTTTGTTTCCTTGTGACCCACTCACTGACGGACTTGTCTGCTCTGTTCAGCCTCTGCTGAGTGCTGTGGTCATCTGAAATAAGCAGGAAGCAGGCTGTGGGTGCCAGCAGCCTGTAATGAGACCTCTGAAAGCATGAAAGAGAATCACAGCTTGGTTACAAACCCCTTGGCACATGGCTAGCCCTGAAAGATATATTGAGGAGAACACACTTAAAAAACAAAAGCCTCAGTAACTTAATCACTGGCCCTAAATCTGCTGACTGCATGGCAGTTGACCAAAAAGTTTCCAAAATATGTGTCCAGAGGATCATCTTACAACTCACTCACCCCAGCAACATAAAATGAGGCTGTTAAGAGAAAACATTTTAGCTGTACACTATCACATCATCTGACACCTTCCCTCTTACTGATCCAGTATAGAAAGCTTTGAAAATACATGTAGAGAGTGTTTATTTTTGATAACTCTAAATGCCCATTGGACACAAACATAGCACTTTTGGGGAATATTTCCACCAGATCAGCTATTCAGGTACTTTGCTCTGCTGAAGAGAGAGAACATAACTTTTTCACCCAGCTAGGCAGGTGCTCTTTGCTACCTGACTGAAATATCTGCTGTCCTTGACTGAAGAGCACAGAGAGCAGAGCCACTTGTATAACTGCTTCTTGACTCATGCCTGGGGTATGTCTGAGAGCTCTAGGGATCATTTCTAGGACCACACCCAGAGGGAAAACGTTTTTGTTTTTTTTTTTTTTGCTAGAGCCATTCTTGAATTAGGATTGCTGTTTAGCACTGCCTCTCTTAATTGGTATTAGACATTTGAATTCATTCAGATGTTGGCATCAGGTCCCCAACAGCCTGTTTCCTCTATGAGATTTGACAGTAGTTTCCTAAATCCCTTTGATATTGCAATCATAGGAACTCTCTGCCTATTAATTTTGGTGCTATTGGTAACACACTGAAGTCCAGCTACTCAGTCAAAACTGCACAGTGATTTGGTAGCTCTGATTTTACTGAAAACACTTGGTAGGGGTGTATACTTCATCACTGATTAAGCATTCTGGATCTGTCTCTTTTTCCTCTGAGACTGTCTTTTAATAGATTTACAGCCAATGAAGTCCCAGGCAGGGCTGCAGAGTTAGCAACAAGCTATCCACCCTGAGCTTGCTCTTCGCAGTCTCAACCCAAACACTGACACAGTGCTACTGGTACAGCAAATCCACACTTCACTTGCTTGCTTCTTTTTAAGCCTGGTCTGGGGTATCCAGCATCATCTCTGCCATCACTCCTGGTTCCTGCAGGCCAAAACTGAGGGCAGAGTAGTTCTCCTGGACAATAATTTCTGCCAAAAAATGGTGGCTATCTTTGAGGTGCAGATGTGTAAAATAAGAGTGAGATTCTTCTCTTGGGGACATGATTATTTTTACCATTGCTGGCTAAACTACTACAGCCTATCTGGAATCAGTGAGAGTTTGGCTACTTGCACCAGCTGAGGATCTGATCTTGCTTGTGAGGCTGCTCCAGCCCCTTTCCCTAACTGTTTCTACACTATTGGATTAAACCAGGAAACTTTTTCCCGTCAATAAAAAAGACTTGCCAGGGACAGGGGACAGAGTGTTTCTCCTCCCTGGGAAATCCTCCCTCTTGTAGAAAACCCTGGGACAGGGGCTGCACAGAGCTGCATGCAGGACTCATGCCCAGCACAATGTGTGGCGAGGAGTCATCACAGCCTTCTAAGCATGTGTTAAATCTGCGACACAACTTGCTGTTTGGCACAGAAACCAAATTTGCTTCTTTGCATTACTCGGGATTGGACACGTTACAGGGAATTAAAACATAATCCATTACTGTGATAATGCATTAATACACATCCAGCAGCTGCCTCAGCATACCTCATAAACCACAAACGTCCCATGAAGTGGTGCTGTAAATGCTTTACTACGTACCAAGCACTCATGGTTTCTCTCTTCCCACTCCTCCTCAGGGCTTTCCATCATGCAGTCGTGCCCCCTCAGATCATATCCACCCTCTTGCTCATATCCTGGTTGTGTTGTCTACCTTCTGCAAAGCTTATTTTAGAAATCCTGTCACATCCTGCCCACTCTATTTTTTATCCAGCAGAGGAAGACTTGACACTCCAGTTTCTAGTAAAGCAGTGGGGGAGACCATTTGTTTCTTACCACTATATTTATTATGTTCAGTCTGCTGAGGGAGGTAGGAGGAGTGAGCAAGAGCAACACTTGCTCCTGTTCCCAAGCAATGTCAACTGCTCCTACTTGGCAGCTGCTAAACCATCCTCACTGATGAATATTAAAAGATCCTGCCGCTTTTCTGCTGTCTTAGAAACCCTGATGAGGACTTAAAAGGTGAACATGTGTTCCTACCCTGAAGTCAGACAGAGTTTCTTCTGGTTGTAGTATTAAAGTGAACCTCAAAGAAACTTTCCCAAAACTAAAGAGGGCTGTGCTCAGAGGTCTCTCTGGGGCTGAGCCAGTCACCTCCTAACACAAAGCAGGCCCAGCCATGCAGGGCTGTCACTGGAGAAACAGCTTCTCAGGCAGTGCAAATCTGACAGCTCTCTGCTGACTGGTGCAGCAAGGCTGACAGTGCACACCAGATGAGCATTTCCGTGGAGCCTCCAAAGGCACAGCCCAAGAACATATCCTGGAAAACCTCCACTGTGAGAGCTCTCTCCTTGCTGGCTGACAGTGAGGTAACTGCCTTCCTATGCTACTGACTGAAAGCAGATAAGCAAATCTGTGAGCCCGCTGGCAGCAAAGCCCCATGAGCACACAGGGAGGGCTGGGGGAAGCAAACCCCTGTGCCCAGGAAGGTGGGAAGGAAGCAGGGGAGCTGTGCTTCCGAGAGATGAGGGATACCCTCCGGCTGCCAACACAGCACTCTGGCTCACACTGAGCACAGGATGTTCTGCAAAGTGGGGTACAAGATTCAGTGTCATCTCCCCAGTTTTTCAGCCCTCCCGTGACTCAGGGAGGAGCTGCTGCCTTTTTGGCTCAGGTGACTACAGACTATTCAAGGTCTTCCTCTTCTTGTTTAGAGAACAAACCTTTGAGGTGAGCCAAGTATTTATTTGGTGCCTCTCTTTCTGCCATGGAAAACGGGCAATTCTTTATTTATTTGCGTTCCACAGAAACTAATAGGAGCAACCAACTATCTCACCCAGAAATCTACCTCTGACTTGACAACAAACACAGTGCCCAAAATAAGTTACTTTTCTTGACTTTTTTCCAATGAAATCCTCACTGACACTTCCCTTGCTGGTGTCTTCCTCTCTGCACCTTGTAGCCATGCACGTATCAGGTGCAGTTTACAGCCAGGCACAGGGCTGGGGTGCACCCTGTGCTTTGGGTGGCAATTTCTTACTGCTTTTGGCTAAAACTGGACTAAATAGGAGAGGCTGCTTCTGCTTCTTTCTCTTCATAGGAGCTTAGTGCAAATTAAACACAACCATCAAGGAAGAAAAAGAATAAATGAGGAGAAGGAAATCTCCCAGATCTTCACTGACCATGGAGGGGCGATTATTTTGAATGTTGAAGCTGATGTGACAACATTTTCACAACAGAAGTACAAGATATGCATTTTTCACTTTTAATCAATATATTTCCTGCTTACTGAAAGGTGCATATTTTAATTTTGTAATCCATCACTCATTGTTCAATAACATCTGTTATAAAAAAGAGAATTGTTTCATGTTTTCAAGGGGATATATCTGGCTTGCAGTGGTAATATTTTGCTGATTTTATTATGAACATGAACATCCTGAACTTTCTTCTGTTGTGAATTCTTGCGCTGCAGATTTTTCCATCATAGTAAGAGTGATCAAGGTGATTCCATGGCTGCTTGTCTGATCTTTTTAAACTCTCTCTTTTCTTTTTAACTTCTATATTTAAGTAATAATTAACATAGAGCCTAGGAAGACATTGGATTCAAGTTTAGGAAAAGCATTTTGATTAGTCATTATGGGGCCAGCCAGTCTTACTGTTGATAATCTGAATTGTTTAAGGGCTCTTCCTGGTCTGAGATGGTGCAGTAACAGTCTCAAGACAGATAAGATATTTGTATCATAATAAGTTCCAGACAGGAAATCCCAGATTACACCATGGATTAATTAATAAAATTAATTATCTATTAGAAAAATGTCATCAGTTAATTTTAAAACTGAATTTAATTTTTCCAAAATAAAAGTTTTAAAAATTATAAATGCACTTTTTTCTATGAAAACTGCAAATAGAAAAGTAGGTTTGGTTCTTCTAAGGCTCTGGGTTAAGACATTTTCAAGATCTATTAATTAACATCACATCCAGCTGCCTGATAACTTCACTCTACTTAGGCTTCTAACCACAGCAGCAACCAGCAGGGAATGGCAGTTCTCCAAGCACTGACTGGAGGCAGCTTAAGTACACAGCAGCAATGCTGGATTTATTTGCTCAAAAACTAGAAAACTTCATAAAGGATGCATTCATTCTACTAAACCAGGGTTTACAGTCATTTAGCTGTCAAAATCGGTTGCATCTTCCACTTGAATAAATAAAAAAGAAAATATGAGCAAAAATCAGAGAAAGGAATGGTGAGCAATACTCTTTCGAAGGATTACTAAGGCTATTCCTTCAGTTTAGCTTTGTACTGAGCTAATTAATAAACATTTAAAAAACAAAGTCAAAATAGATTCAAATCTAAAATGAGGAGAGCATGGGGAGGACAAGAAGACCTATCTACTTAGCCAATACTGGATGTTCACAGTAACAAAACAGACTACTTGATGTTTTTCTTGTATTCCTCTAGAATTAAGGTCCCATTTAGAAGGTCACCTAAAGTTTCTCTCAGATGCCACCACAGGCAGTGCATTAGGCTTAAAGTCTCTTTGCCATGATTCTTCCTCAGGTTAATGTAATTTTGAAAGTTTCAGCCAAAATGGTTCAGTGGTTTCTTTGAACAAGTTTATTGAAAATATAATGTAGTCAGGAGGCAGCATAATGATCCAACTCCTTCCTATCCCTGCTCTCAGAGACTGATGAATGGGGAGCAGGAGCTGGTGGAGGGAGTTTGGCCACAGCTCAAGAGTGTTGCAGCTTCCCCAGGATTGCATGGTGTAATGCTCCACTGGTCTTCTCAACGGGAAAAACAAAGTTACCATCATGGTAATACATCATAAAGTAAACATCTATGCATCCATATATTAATTTATAACAAAATACACTTAGAAACAAAATCAACTGCTATGATAATTTGAGAATAAGGTCTGTTCATGCGTTTTATGAAAAGCATAATGTATCTCAGGTTTCTGCATTTTGAAGGCAGTAGCTCATGTAAAGTGTGCAGATATGGGAATTATGGAGGCAGCAGGGTAAGACTAAGTGACCAAAGTCTGTTATCTTCAACTTTCGATAGATGCAGGATTGAACAAAATCTAAAAAGATAACAAAAATTGTGTAGATATTAACATAAATTTCTAACTTTTTTGTGTTATCTTGTTCGCATTCCGGTTTTATGCGTTTATTATGTTTGCCGTGTAAGTACCAAGTATCTCTAATTTGGTGTTTGCAAGATGAAAAATCTAAAATGTACAAAATGTGAAAGACACTAAAAGATTACATTAAACTCATCCAAGATATAGCTTTTTTGATCATTCATATTAGTAAAAGGTCTGTTTGTTCAATGTAAAAGTAGGAAATGCATAATGCAGTTGATACCAGACCATGCTATAGAACATCAAATGAAAACATCAAGGGAAATAAATCTGCCAAATCCTTGGTGGACACACACACCAAAAAAATCTTCTCTGTAGCAGATATGCCTAAAAGAAAACTGTCTTATTATTAAATTTTTGTAATGTAATTACAAGTTATTATTAGCCAGATCAATTAAAATCACTGCATTCTTATAACAAGCCATAATAACCTTCTTAATGAATTTTCCCTGTGACTAGCTGTACTAGTCAAACATGACAATATAAACAATGAGTGGAAATGAATGGTCACCATTCATCAAACTGTAGCTGTTGTAGTACAGCAATTTTTCTTTCTTACTCAGAAGGATCTGACATTTAACAGAGAAGTATTAACTAAAAGACTTTTGTTTTGAAATTTCAAAATAAGCAAGCAGTATCGCTCTAGTTAGGGCCTTTTTAAAGCAAAATAACAATGTGATTATTGTGGTATGGCCCAAATTTACAAAGTGAAATCACGACATTTCTCCAGACTTCCCTGTGAATCAATTTGGGATCTTGTATTTACCCAGTATAACCTTTCAGCCCATTAGTTCAGCTGCAAAAGTCACATGAGAACTAATTGAATTCCAGCACAGCCTCTAACAGGTGCATTTTATAACATGTCAGATCCCGCAGTTAGATGATTAAAGGACAACTCTCTACTGGGTTTCCAAGTAATAAACACCTATTTTCTATACAAAAAGCATAGAGAGGCTCTACCAGCTGAAATAACCTAGGAACCAGCTTTACTTGTGCTTATATATCCCAGTGGAAAGCACATAAACCAACCTGTTCATCTCTTCCCACTGGTAGAATTCAGTGCAGGAAAAAAAAAGACCAGAAGCCTAATTTCTAAGATGTTACACCCAAAACATGAAAGAATTGTCTACTAATCAGATTAGTCTCTTGGCAAGACAAAAGCAGTTTTTGCACAGTCTTACTCACCTTTGAAACACTATCTCTCGCTGCCTTATGGCTAAACCACTGTGATCTGTTGTGGGCAAAGCTCTGATCAAGATTTATTTGACCCTCTTATTTCCATGTCTGTTGAGTGCACTGTCTTGAAAGTAAAACAGGTGTAAGTACAAGCTCTTTCACAATGATCTCATCAGGTCTCACAATCACAGAACACTTGTTCAACACTAAGTAGAAAAATTAAACCATCAAAACCGATTAATAGTGTGAAATTATGATGATTTTTCATGGATTAAGAAAACTTTGGGGAAAAAAAAATCACTGTTGAAAACTGTGAACAACCATATTTTTACCTGTTTTCACATTTGTCTGTTTGCCTGAAACCTTGCTCATTTCATGATGCCCATTTTTGATCTGGCCTTCCTTCAGTAGCATTGCTGGTTCAGCATCCTCATTACATGCTCAGGTAAGGAAGAGAGCTTTAATTTTCCCCACAAACACATTTTAGTTACCTAAATTTATCATTATTCACTTTTACTATCTCATTTTGTTGTCATGCTGAGAAGGAATAATATAATGTAACCTTACTTGTTCCTTTTTTTTCTGTTGTCTTGTCAGCTGAAAAACAGTAATTTTAGAAAAAGGTAAATTACATTAGGGCTTTCTCTGGTTTAGGGCTCTGGTTTAATTATACCAGTTTAAGATGCCGCTTTTTTTTTCCCACTGTCCAACACGGTAGCAATCAACACCTCTAAAGCACACACATATAACTGTGCCTTGGCTGCTCTTAGCTCCTCAATCTTAAATGCCAGTGAAGGTGAAGTTACTCTGACACTGCACCAAACTGGAGCAACAGAAATCTATCTGTGTCCACCCAGCAGCTGTCCTGTACCACCACAGTATGGTCTCATATAAGGGCAAGATACATGGATGAGAGAAGAAATATCTTGAGCAGAATAGTAGCATTCATCAGACAGAAATGGCAAATTTTGTGAAGCTGGGAGTAGTGATTGTTCTCTCTTGGGTTCAATATCACCTGAAAAAATTCTATGCAATGATAAACAAGAAATACTGAAAGAGAAGATCTCTTAAAGAAAAGCACCTCTGCAAGTATACAGAGGTGAAACAAAGTTAATAAACAGATAATTGCAAAGCACATGGGGATGATCTGACTGTTTTCAAGATACTCTGAGCACCCAGGTTTAACTGTGATCTCACATTCTTGCTGATAGTACCAGCTTTTTTCTTCTAATGCATTTGCTGGTTATATTCTGGCTATCTTCAGATCCATAACATGGACAGTACAGCCACAGTCAATTCACAGTTGCATTTTCAGTTTCACATTTCTAACTAGATCCATGCATTTATATCTGGGTTTTACCTATGTTTCTTCTCTGAATGTAGTAGGTGCTGCCTGTAGTCTTTATTAAAACACCTACAGCTTGAAAGAAAGACTAAAAAGTTTCTTCTGTGTGAAGAAGTATGCCCCAGACTCTGCTACATCAATGGCCTGGATAGATGACAGATTGTCTCAAAATATTCAACAACTTATTTGGCTGTACTTACCCACAAGTGGACCTCCCTAGCTGTGCTAAGGGGGCCCTGGTGGGAGGATTCTGCCGTGTCTGTAGCAGAACAGCAATTCAACATTCATGTCCTACAACATTCAGGACAGGCATTTCAATTGGAGAAACGAAGGTAAGATCTAATTACATTCCACAGTAAAATCAGTTTCTACTAAGATGAGTTGGCCTATAAAGCCATTTCAAAATCCTATTTGTCGTTCAGTGAGAAAAATCTTTCTTCACCCTTCATCCTGCTCTACATGGATGGTTCCTATCCATGTTTCTTTCATGCTCCTACCTTTGTATTTCATCTCAAGTCTGAAAAAAGAATATGCACGTAACCAAGCCAGTATTCCCAAGGAATTACAAACCACAAACAAATACCTATTAAGAAAAATGTATATTCCAGTCATTCCTGGGCTGATCAGATTCTGTAAAACTGTTTATTAACTGGGGTATGCTCTCTGCATTAATTTTTACAGCTCTTGACCTTGCAATATGTCATGAAGGCTCCTTGTGTGCCAATCTTTTGGTGTAAAACATAGTCTGGACCTCCACAGTCTTTCTGATTTGCAATAAAAATCACACCTTTCAGAGGAAAGAAAATCGCTCCTCTCTGTATTCATGGTGAAATATACAATGAGTTCCTTTGAAGAAAAAAACCTCAATTTTTCCTCATTGAATTTTTAAGGCTTTGATGATGTGGTTAGGATAGCAAATAATGAAGGTTATGTTAGGTGCTGCCAGAAATTTAAAAACACCCTTTTTTTTTCCTATACTGGAAAAATCAGCTTTTTGCATGAGAGAATGGTAAAGCACATTTTTATTTGTCAAGGAAAGTAGCCTTTATTTTTCCCTGTCCCCCACCCCTTTGAGGTTCTTCCAAACCATTTGCTGTTATCCTTCACACAAAACAGCATCAAAAGTCACATTCAAAGAAAGGAAGCTGCAAAAGATAAATTGCCGAAAATAAAGCCTTCTACTGGAAAATGTGCTTTCAAAGTTTCTGCAAGACTTTAAAGTTTATTTCTCCAATGATGCAAGCTTGTAAGAAAAACTGCATGGACAAACCTGTGTAGAGATTAATCTTTTTCAAAGCTATTGCATACAAATGTATTTTTACGTAACTGTAATTCATGCTTTAAAAAGTAATCCTTTTAGAATCAGTGTATCTCAGAGTGGTGTTTTTTCAATGAAGATTTAATTTCAGTTTATATTTATGCATATATACATACAAATATGGTTTCAAATAATTTTCTCATTAGAAAATTTTTTTTTTATTTTCTTAAAAGAAAACCCTAAAAATTTGTTTCACAAGATTGTCAATATTCCATTCACTTCTTTGTTTTTGATCTTTTGCATGGTCCTTGAATTTCATTTTGATGTTAATTTATTTCTTTATGAATACTGAAATTGCACTGCCATCCTATCACTCTTTGTATACACCCTGTCACTACTAATAAAAGGTACATGTATGAGTACTGTTGTATTCTAGCAGAACTACACTGTCATTTAAGGTGCAAGGCAGAACAATTTGTGTCACAAGTACAGTCTGTGGATACAGAAGAACAATAACCTCAGCCTGGCATTTTCAGAAGAAGAGACGGAATTTATAAAATACTTTAAAACAGCCGTAGTTCAGATTTTCTCTCAGAGTGGGAATGTGGTTATTTAAAAAAAAAAAAAAGATGAAAAGGCTGAAAATAAACTTCCTTCTTATGTCAATTAACATGTCTGTATTTTTTACGTTATGTTATATGGTTGAATTGAAGGAAAAACAACTGCTCCTCTCAGAGGTTTTCTGCCGTCACTTTGTCTCGCGCAGTGCTGATTGCACTGTCTGGGGCCTGTGTTTGCAGGGCTGGGCTCTCTAGATGCATCTGTGTTTACATCTCTCCTGTGACCGGCCCGAGCTGGAGCCTTTCAGCCCCTTTCCAGCCCAAGTGGAGTTTAATGAAACCCTGTGTCACTGAGATCAGTTACTCCCAGGAGTCGATTCTGCTCAATTTCTACCTTCCACTGACATTTTGACATAAATAGGCAGGCAGTCCTTCTGGTCTGGAGATAGGAGGGGTAAAAAAAGTGTGAATTCAAACAGCTGTTGATAAATTGCTCTACAAGGCCTTCACTATTAATTTCTGTCAGTAGACAGTAAAATGGCAATGGCTGCTCAAACTGTTCCAAAAACAACACTTCCTGTGACAGGACGGACCACACTACACTGACAGATTGGAATTGGTCTTGTGCAATTGGCTATTGAGTGCTATCTAAAATCATACAGCTGGTGTTGAACAGGGGTATTGTTCTCACTCCACATTACAAATGTAAGTCCCACATAAATAACAGAGGGGATCATGCCCACGTATCTGCTCACTAGAGCAGATGGGCTTTTGTAAGCTACCTCTGGCAACATTTGTCTTTTGTGAAAGAATTTCCATACATTTCCTTCTCTGAACCCTCCCACTGATTTCATCTCTCCAAGAAGGTGACACAACCTATAGGTCTGATTTTGTGCTTGAGATTGACTTGGAAGCTGTCAAAGGCAGGCGGCTGGAAGTGCTGTTAGGATACAAGTGCCAATTTTTGTTTATCATTTTCTGAGGCCTTTGGATTGCCAAAAAGAAGATATCTAGAGGCAGAGTCTGAGAACAGAAAGTAGCTCGGTTTGGAAAAAAATGGACGAAGAGAGCTGTTTGCATAGACAGTAGATGCAAACAAAGTTGTCGTACTTCTCACCACAGACTTTAAATAAGAACAAGACAACAGATAGGATTGTTCTATCTTCCTGGCCAGGCTTTATGTAGAGAGAAGACCCACCTTGCAAGCTAACAAGTGAGCATGACTGGCAGTGATTTTAGCACACCTATTGAAACATGTAAGATTAATGCTGCACAGTCACAGGAAGAACCAATTCATTAAACTATTGAAGTAGTGCTTATGATCTAAGTGCTTATTAAAGAGAGAGGATTACAGACCTTAAGGATTGAAGTAAAAGTGGTAAATAGCTCACTTGGTAAGTTCAAGGAAGATTATTAGTGCTGTACTCTGACTGGGGAAATCCACCCTGCTGAGGAGCTGCATGTCAGAAAAACATCTCATGAGGATTAATCCCTCAACTAGCTTGGGAGCAGCAGTGCTGTGTTACTTGTTTGGGTCTGTACTGCAGTGTGCCTATAGGTTAACTCATTTTTGTGGCCCTGGAGTGGAAGCTCTCCCTCAGACTGCACCAGATGGTACAGACCTGCTCTTAATGCTCCTCTTCTAAGGCTAGGTTAACATCATGCACCACTTTCAAGCAAAAGATTATAAATTATATCATAATTTTGGATATGTGCCTACCCAGACCATGAAACAGGGTGTTTTATGGAGAATTCACTCTCTCTAAAATTCCAGCAGTCAGTAGTAGGTTGCTAATTTAAGGAAACAAGTGACCTTCCCCCATAGCATAAAAGTTTAATATTGCTTTGTGGGAGAGTAAGAGGAAAAAGGAACTTGTGCCAGAGATTGTGATAGCACAGTCAGCTAAACAGGCCCATTCTCAAGTCTTTCTGTGGAGGAGTTTGGCTTACCCTTGAAGAAGGCTGGGTGATGCAAGCAAAGAAATATAATGGCTGGAAATAAATGTTAGATCGAAGCATTAGATTAATAGCTGCAAAATGGAACTGACATTTGCATGACTACTCTTTCATATCCATGCTATTTCAACAGACTTTCCTGCAAGGGCTCTTTCATCCCGATTCCTGCAGCACTGCCATTTGGCAATTGCTGTTTAAAAACGTTGTGATACCATGTGAAAATCTTCCAGTAACATTCTTGGGAGACATAATTTTGTTTCATTTCCACATACCTCTCCCAGTTTGTTTCAGGGTTAGAAACATTTGTATGGAAGTGAGACTTGTGGGGCAAAACATTTAAGAAAATGTTTTGCCCCACAGTAAATTGCCTATTTTGAAAATGCAGATGCCACTGTCACACATGCAAATAAGGTGACTTCACAGGCAGAGTTATGTCAATTACCAGCATGTACAATTACGTAATTTGCACCTACAATCATAGTGATTATACAGTTTAGCTGGGCATGTAAATGTTCACATACAGTGAATATGCAACAGCATATTTGAGTGATATAGGATTCTCCCTTTGGAATTAACCTTTTCCTGTTGCATATTGTGCATATAAATTAATACATGCATATGCCTGGTGAGAAAAAATGTGGTGACTGCTATATCCTAACAGTTATTTCCTATAAAAATTATGAAGTGGTTGAAAATCACATAATATGAGCTCGCATTATGATATCCTGGATGAATTAAGTTCTGTGATTTCAGGTGAAAACCAATGAATGGCAATTTAGCAACTCAAACAACAATAATTGCCTCAACTTCATATGTGCATTTCTAAAATAAATTTTAAAAAAATTATGAAGACACAGAAAATATACCAATGTGTTTCTTGTGTTTTAAATCATCCAGTATAACAAGCTAAAACTTTGAGAGCCTTAGTTAGAAATGGTAATTTATATTATATAAAAGTGTCTATCTCAGCAGCAGTTATTTTAAAAAATTAGGTAACAACACTAAATTGTGTGAGAGTTCCCAGGAAGTTTCCAGTGCCCAAAAGATCAGCCATGAATTTTTCATAATTGCAAAAGTTTTGCTGGGATGATGAGAAAGAATCTTAGGTCCATAAGGCATAGCAAGGATACATGAAATGTCCCTTTTTCTCCTGGAAAACAGGAAATGTGGAGCAGTCTCTCACTGCTAAGCTACTGTTCCCTGTTGCGTTACTTAAACGTACTAACAAGTGAGGATGATAAAGACACTTTTGTCACAAATTGACCAGAGAAAACAGGATATGAATTAGATACAAGAAAATGAAAGGACCTTAGTTTGAAGCCATAAAGAGATTCAGTCTTGCTGTTTATTTCTGCTTTTGAAAGATAAAGGAGACAGATAGCATTGTATTTCTCATGATGTCCTATAGATAAAAGTATGATGTTACCTTGGGATCTAAGAATTAGAGAGTGGGTATGCTTACAGGTCTTTAAATATCTAGCTGAACTTATAACTCTGTTGTACATAAATACATTTGGGTAAGCAGCTGAAATTTGCTAAAAGAAAATGAAATTAAAAATGTGTCCATGACTGCTACAAGCTTATTTCCTTAGCATGAAAATGTCAAAAGAAGAAACTAGAGTTAAGACCACTTGAATAGCCAGTTTAAAGGTACTCCCTGGTATTGAGCAGCAGATATTCACACTGGTTGAGCAGATGTGTGTTCCTAGCTTGAAAACTCTTGGTTTAATTGACTTTCAGGAAGACAGTTATCTTGCTGGACCTGGAGAATGGCATCATATTCTGCTTATCACACAAGATTTCTCATTGTCACAGGATGCTCAACCCTTTTGGAGTATGTAACACCACTCCTCAGTTTTGGTCAGCCCTGTTCTTTGTTGTGCAGTAGTATGAATGAAATACAAACAGATAAACAGTTACTACCCTAAAAAGTAATCTTATAGGAAAAGGAAAGAATCTTTGTGTGCAGAGCCAACAGGACCATGAGTTCTCAGTTCAAGTTTTTCATTGATGTGTTCCTCCTAGTTCCTTCTGGTAAGCAAGACTGCATCAGTTTTCCCCTTCAGCGCACCCTTACTCATTGTGAAATTTGCCTGAGAATGCAGTGAGTCCACTCTCACTTTTGATACAGCTCAGAACAAAAACAATTGTTACAGTACCTCAAAAGTTACGTTTTTAACAACTAGTTTTAAGAACTATTTCAGGATTTAACCTGTCCATACAGTAAATGTAGCAAAGAGTCTGGTGGGAAGAGGTTCATCACATTGTATAATTTGTAATGTTTAAGGATCTTCTCCACCTCCAAACAAAAACAATGCAGGAATAATTTCAGTCTTTGGAACCAGTCTGAACTAGACCCAAATAAAAAACAGAGGCTTTGGATATTATATGCCATAAGAAAAGTCATCAAGTTTGCCACCAATAATTAGAACTGAAAGTTCTCTTTCTCCAATGAGATTTTGCAGTGAGTAAGAAAACTGTAATGGACATATTGGCACATCTCTGCTACTGCTATAATTAGGCCAATCACAATAAATGCTTGCCAAGTATTTCTCTGTTTAAAAAAAATATCATTATATTGGATCTTCTTCTGGATTTTAGGCTTTTCATCATGATTAAAGAAGGCTAGACAGGAAACAGACTACTTAGGATAACAGCATGCTGCTTTCAAGGATGAGGAGGATGGGGAGGAAGGGAGCCAACTGTGCACATACAAAATGAGCTGAATGACAAATGCTTCTTGAACCTTTCCATACACCGCAATTCTAATGAAACTGCTGCTTTTTAAGTCTATTTTATTGTAACATTCTGCCTTACCTTATATAGATACATATATATATATCTCATATATAAATATATATAACTGAAAATTTTCAATTACAATTTTGTGTCTTGTATTCTGTTTCATGTTCACAAGTGAAAATAACTTAGATAAGCCTTCATAGTAAAAAGCTGTGCTTTACCAGTTCAATTCTATAGAACTTTCTCACTGCTTCATGTGGTTCATTATATACTTGCAAAACTTAACTTTGTGGGTTTTTAAAACAAAAGTTGAGGATAAAATCCAAACCTGATTGAAGTTTACAGGAGTCCGATACAAACGCTGCCTCTTATGACTAATTCTGCAGCAGTAGAAATTAAAGTTACTGCATGACATTGCCCAGTGTGAGATGCAGTTTTTTGTGCTACAGAAAGTAGTGAAAAACCCCACCAACCTATCTTGTTTCAAGCAATTTAGAACATTGCATTGTTGTGCCAAGGCATCTAAAACTTATTTTCAATATTTTTAAAATTATTGTACCCAAACTGACACTCTTGCTATTTTTCGGTTTGTAGGGTTTTACAAGAATGTTCACAGGCACAGAGCAGACGTGAAAAATTGTCGCTCAGAAGACCCAAACATGGGGAAAAATATTCAGTTTAACTCTCACATACAGTAGACAAATTTTCTCTTAAAAAAACCTCCTTGCAGGGAACTATGGAGCTGCCCAATCCAACAGTGGCAGCTCTGCAGAGCCAAGTGAGATTTGGTGAGCTCTTGAGCCATTAAAACCACGACTGGAACTCCTTGTGGTGCATTTAATTTCTTTCCTGTCCTTTTCCTCTCTCCAGTTTTCTATTGAATTCTTACCCTCTTCTCCTCCTCTCTTTTTGTCATATCTTCATCTGAACACCAGTAGATGTTTCTGGAAAATGTGTTTCCTGGAACTATAGGGAGAAACCTCTGGTCTCCCAGAGGGAATCTCTATAACATTCTACAGTCTCCCATAAGAATTTGTCCCACTGTTCTTCAATTATGGGTTCTTCTTTCTCTGTTTCTCTTGCTTCTCTTTAATTAGCTTTTCCAGTATTCCTAAACCCTTCCTGCCAATCACTCAGTCATACTCCCCAGTATGCTGCCTGTTCTGCAGCATTTCCAGGTCAAGGTTTGAAAGGCAATGAATTAGCAGAAATAGGCTTAAATGACACAATGTCAGTGAGAATCACAGAAGGATACAGGAGGAATGAGCCCTCAGTGAAGCAGTACCCTTCCTCAAAAGAAAAAGGAAAGATTAAGCACAGTCTTAATCTAAATGCTACCAGCATGAGAATGGTATCACTCTTTAATTATAAAACTCTTCCAGAGTGTTCTGCAAATCTCAGGACCTCACAAATTCCAGGTATAAGCCTGAAAATTGTTGATCCTTGGTTCCTCTGCAAGGATTGATAACAATCGCAATGTGTTCTCCGCAGTGTACCGCTCTTCTTACAAAAATGGGCACCGATACTGCCTGGCACTGTACAGTTCTACCAGCTGATAAATTCCTCTGCTTGGATCACCTAAAAGCAAAATCTACCTTAATACAGGAACTACTGTTCAGAAGTTTTATCCCCAGGACAGCATGAATAAAGGATCGTCCTTCAGTCACATCAGCTTTTTACTTTGGAAATTGTGTATCTCTAATCATACTAGAAGCCTATAAATGCAGAGGACCGATGCTGTCAGGATTACATGTGTAGCACCTTAGAAGTGTGAGGAAAATATGCAGATTGTAATTAAGAATTTCCATCGTGGTCTGAAAGCTATTAACACGTTGTGTGTAGCTGTATTTATTGTGTGTTGTCAGGGCTTGCTTCTTGACAAGATGTGGTCCCTATCAGTAGAAAAAAATGTTTGGCACAAGGTGGTGAAAAAATATTGCATACTTGGATCTTCCTCTACTTTTAGTCTCAATGACGACAAAAGAGATAAGGAATTGTCAGGCTGCATACTTATTTTTTTCTAATTCATTTTTTTAGTGTGGTTTTATCTTTTTTATTTGGGTAAGTGAGGCAGGTCTAAAATTCACTGGTAATTTGAAAAATAAAAAAAGCAAAAGAAAGTCTCCTGGCCTAAGTAATGGACTAAGCTCCTGGAGTCCTTCAGAAATAAGTGTAGATTTTAGGCTGGTAGCCTTGAGGAGACCTTGTCTCACTTGGATGCAAAACACATCATGAATTTTGCATGCATGCCAAAAGGGGGTTGCAAACATGTTCATTTACTTCCAGATAAGTTTGTGTTTTATTCCTGTTCACTGAGATGTTCCATTCCAGATTTTTGCAATAATCTCTCCTTCTTGCCATACTGTACAAATTCCTTCAGTTAAATGTCTATCTTTGCATGTTTTGATTAATATGGGAGGTGGATCTTCTGTAACACTGAAGAGATTTGTATTATATCCACGCTCTTTTTCTGTTTTGGAGTATAACAAACCAAACAAACGGAAAGTCAAACAAAAACTCCTTCAGCTCTCCCACAGATTTTTTCCAAATGTATCTCAAGGGAAGGGCTTGAGTTTTCCAGTCCTTCACCCCCTTCCTGTACTGTCTGCTTATAATCTTTCTTCATAAACTGAAAAAGAAGATTAGCTGCTTCTTCAGCTAGTCATGCTTTCAGCAGTGAATAATATTTCTTTCTTCCTTAATGCAAATATACAGAATCTGACAATATGCAGTGGCATTTGAACACTATTCTCCTCCTCACTTTATCTTGAGCTTTGACTATGGAAGTCCAATTGTCTTGTACATGCAATGCCTCTGAAATTATTTCCAGGATGCAGAGGAAACTCCCCTGAGTCAAGAGGCAGTACTGTGACAACCAGAGATCTCTTGAAGGTCTCTTGTGTATATGTGGAAAGAAACGAAATATGCAGTCACATGCTAAGTAAGATCTTTGATTCGGTATGGCATGAAGCTCTTCCTTCCAGTTTCCCTTTGTCCTAAACTGAGGACTCTGTGTGATGAGAAAATAATTTCAGCTCCTATTAAAAACAAAAAAAATTCAACCATTAAACTTGGATGGAAATCATGAGAATATGAACCTGAAAACATGTCAAAAGCCAAAAGGCAATTCTTCTCC
>VXAZ01002838.1:4203971-4301454 GCA_013399875.1 Gymnorhina tibicen | reverse complement strand
AAAAAAAAGTCAATCTCAAGATTTTTGAAAAACTTTATTATAGCAATAGTATGGGTAATTGTACAGAAAAATACTGTGTTTGGAGGTTTCTTACGCTTAATTACATTTTTTCCTTCAGTGTTTCTTTACAATACTTCCCTGGGGCACCTCACTGAGGCTCTCCATGAAAAGCTTTAACATGGTCATTTGGTAAGTGAATGTTACTTGCGTACCCATACACTTCCTCTTTCTCTTTTCACTTCATTTCAGCTAGCAAGCATCTTACCTGATGTGCAAAGTGTGCTTAATCTGAGAAGAGCAAGGTAAACCAGAACTGGTTTAGAGCAGCCTGGAAAAAATTAAAGGAATTGAGATTTTTATTTCACATTTTCAAATGTGACAGATGCAATTCTGAGTCTTGCAACATAAACTGCAGACTGACTTTTTGTTATTTCTAGTCAGAAACTTTACTTTGATTTTTCAACCAGGGATGCAATCTTTAATCCCTTAAAAAAGTTAAATCCCCTCAAAAAGTTTGGTGCACTCACTTTCAAAACCAGACGTCAATGGAGACAACAGCTGAGGATTTCCTTGTTCCTTTTTATGTCTACATAATGGTAAAATGAAAAAAAAAAAGACAGGTCAGAAGAGTAAGGAACTAAAATGTCCTTTTGCCCCTGCAAGCTCTATGTTGGAGCCTCTCTTCCTGCTCTCACTCCCTCTGAATTTCTACCCTCAGAGTCAGGCTGGATGTGGATGTGAGTCTTTGCTTAGCTCATTGCAGAACAGAGGCCCAAATGACTGAAAGAGAAAGCAGAAATCTTGGCAGATTGCTAACATATCAAGTGTTAATGAATACAGTTCTCTAATTAGAAATGTCTGCAAGAACTGAGTAATAGGATCCTTTGAAAATGTGACAGTTTTTAATTTCTTTTGTTAGTAGAGTTTATACTTTTCTGAATTAGAGCTTTTATCAAACTGGCATCAGACTTTAGGAATGACAATAATACTTGAAATACAAATAGAGTTTCTTTTGAAATCACTAGCTAAGCTAATATTTTATTGAAATTCTTAGTTTCTGGACTTTATTAGGTTAATAGATATAATTTAGGGAGCTTTTTTTCTTCCTTGTTTTCTTTTGGTGCTCAAAAAAAAATCCTAATGAATGTGAGGTTGGCTGGAATTTGCTAGCTAATTTTCAGAAACATCTTGACTTTTTTTTATTTGATTTCAAATGTAATACCTCCCCAGATGGCAGACTTTGTAATTTGTGGCACCAGTTCAAAAAGGTATATTAACTGCCTCTAAACTGCTCAGCATCAAGCATTTACTGGACTTAACTGTGAATTGGTTTAATATTAATTAAAATACGTCCCTTCCGTAGCATGAAGTTTCCGGAGATGCAGGTGGGTTTACTTCTGTGTGACTTTATATCCCATTTTATATCAACACCCCCGCTGAAACAGAACAAAACACTGAACACCCAGAGCAGCACATAAACATTCTGTGTCCCTTGAAGTCCTCTAAAGGAGCCTGAAAGGGATGGTTTCTTTCATTCTTGGCCAAACAGTGATAGACAAACAGGTAAAAAGGCAAGGAGAAAAATACCATTTACTCACTGTAGCAGCAGGAAATCAAGCAAAGAAAATAAACAGGGTTTGAATCCTGGGCCTTTAACCTGCTAGTCAGACAGATTTCTACAGTTTCATTCTGTGCACATTTGTGTGCTGGTAAATGATGAAGGGGAGGTAGAGGAACTGAAGGCTTGTGGGATCCCTGGGACTCCCACAGCTATGAGCACAGCTGTACAAACACACGCAAGCTTTGTTAAGGTAGGGTGGGCAATTGGCTGAAACTGCTGAGCCAATCTGACCTATAAATCCCTTGCAAAAGCTCTGCCTGAGAGAAAGCCAGAAGTTATGTGTAAATGCTTTACCCAGCCAATTGTTTTTGGTCCTCCTATGTATATATAAAACCTCTAACATCCTCCTGGATAGATAATTTTGTAAGTAGGTGCTTTGAGTGTCCTGCTGAATTGCTGATTACCTGGAGCGAAGCAGGGAAGGGAGGGATCGGTGGGTGGATGGAGGAACTAATAACTCAAGGACTCATTCAAATGAATGTAGAATTTTAAAGGATACGTACTATATCACATAAGCTGACGTAGGGCTAATGGCTACAGGAAGTCTATAAAAAAGAGAACGCGACATCCAACAGTTTGTTTTGAGCAGAAGGACGATATGAATTGGTCAGAGTAGCAACAGAAAGATTAGATTAATTATTTCAAATTGGACTGCAGTCTGTCTCTTCCCTTCCTCCCCCCGGCCTCCCCCAGCAGAACTCCCATTGCTCATTTGCAGATATGATCTCATGTGAGGAAACAGCATCGCAACCCTGCACTGTCCTGAGTGCGTGTGGACAAGCTGTACCAGAGCTAGGCCCCAATAACCCTTACCATGCAAATCACAAAGCCATCAGCACCCTCCATCAACCAAAGAAAAATAGGGGCTCTTTCTCAGTTTTTTTTTTCCTTTCCAAACATTTCTGAACTCTGTGTGACCTTCTTTACAACTGAATCTAAGCACCTCTAAATACGTAGCAAATTTAGACAGTAGAAAGCAGAGTAACACATTGCAAACCAAAGGAAGATGAAGGAAGTAATGAGAAATGAAACAAAGACAGCTAAAGATGAAAATAAGGCAGCCTAAACCAGAGAATGTTGAAATAAAACATATGGATTAGAGTATGAAACATAGCATGAACTGTGCAACTTGCCCCCATTTTCTTCCCCTTCTCCATCCTTCCCACCACCTAAAAAGCAGTTAAACTACAGGGGGATAATATCACACTTGGGATTTATGAAACAAAATCAGTGAGAGCAGTGGGAGTAACGTCACTTCTGTAAATGATCAAAATCCACCAATTACAGGGAGGTGTTAATCCTCATCAGACCCGTTTGCTGCTGTGGCAGCATTTGAAGTAAAGCTGCTCTGGAACTCTTACAGGACCAGTCATTCTCACAGCATTTGGAAAAATAAAAGTATTTCCACACAGGCGTCTCAAAAGAAGTTTGAAGCATACAACAGAAAGAAAAGGTTAGGAGTAAGGAGGGGGTCAAACATCATATTTTTGTTCATTTATTGGGTAAGAGTAAAAAAAATCTAGGAAATGTTGGGGGATGGGCCCAAAATTTCCTGCATGAATAGTCCTGCTAGAGCTTTTCTCCACTGTCTTTCAAAATCTCTGGACCTCCTCAGTGCTGTGATAACTCAAACTCAGTAATTGGAATTGGCTGCCATTTATGCTGTGTATATTTATGCTGTATATCAGAGGAAATCAGAGTTGAAATATTATTGTATCTGTACTTTAGCTTGCAACTGAATTACATTGCATAAGCAGAGATCCACATCCTCTAAGCTCACGTTACCAGGAAGGATCATAATTGTGGGAAGCTTGCAGTATCAAATCCTAGAAGAAAAAAATCAGTAGCAAGGCAACTGGGCAGGTGTTTGAGAGTTGTTTTACTCCATTTTTTTTTTTTTTCTGTCTCAAGAAATATGTTTTGTGCTGTTAAATGTTGATTAAATGACTGGGCTTAATATGATATTTCTCTTCAAGATGAAACTAGTTAGATTAATTGTGCAGTAATTCGTGAATACAGATTATGCATTGAATTGGCATTTTTGTCATGCAGAGATTGTTTTTCTTTCTCTGGGTTTTAAAGCAAAAGACCCAAAGCCCAAAGCTTCTCAAAAGATAGATTTTCTACCCTTAAAGTGGACCATTTTCTGCTGTGGCACTGAGCAAAGACAGAGACAAGAGATGGGAAATGAGGGGATCTGGCCTTGCCAAGGCTTCAAGCAGCACTTGGATAAGCTGTCTGAACTGTGGCTTACATAAAGCAGGTGGTGAGGCTGTGGTCATCTTGCCACTGCACCCTGCCTCTGGCTAAAGGCTAGAGTCTGTTCCCTGGGATAGTCCTGCAGGGATTGGTGTCCTCTGGAACCATCTACAGTTACACGGGAGCTGAAAGGCAGCGCTGTCTGCAGAAGCCACTGAAAGTTGCCTTTTGGCGTTTCTGCAAAGCAGAGGGACTCAGCAGGTAAAACTTACAAGTTAATAATGCTGCTCAGAGAGGCTGTGGAGTTCTGCGCTTGGGGAGATTCAAAGCACAACTGGACACAGCCCCATGCAAGCTGCTGAGGCTGACCTTGCTCTGTGCAGGGGGCTGGACAAGGGCATCTCCAGAGGTGCCAGCCAGCCCCAGCCCTGCTGTGAGCCTGTCACTCTGTGAACAGCAAACTGTGTTTGCTTGGGCTTGACATGCTGCATCATGAGTGACAGCTTCCGCAGAAAAATGGAACAAAAATAGGGCCACTCCTCCTCCCTACAATGGCAGGGTTTCTTTGCTGTACTACTTTCCTTCCCCATCAGTCAGCTGCCTGCCCTGCAGGAGGCCCTGCCTAGCATTGCTCCTTGCCTGGGCCAGCAGGAGCTCCCTGAACCAGTGGCCATGAGCTGCAGGGTCAGTTCAGACAGGCGGGACTAAGGAAGCCTGAGACATCACTAGCTATGGCATGGCCTCTTTATTGCCTGTTTGCTTTCCTGTAGAATGGTCATGGTGTGATCATAAAGTGCAACAAAATGTACTGATAGCAATACTTAAATATTTATAAGGATTTTTTTCACAATTTTTCCTTTTGGTCACTGGAAAGGGGGTGTCCTTTCCAGGAGAACAAACAATGGAAATTTATGTAGCATGGTGAGAAATCATGAGGTGCCAAATGCCCTCAGACCCTGACTGTACAAAGAATTTTGCTTTACTGAAATACTGTCCTGACTCTGGACTTCAGCAGATGGCATCTGGGCAATCACAGCTGAAACTCTCCAATAAAACTAGTAAATATTGTACTGCTAATTCCTTTAGAAATGTGCCAGAGCACACAAGGCAAGAAATTAATGACTTATTGCAAATTTCCAGTTTAGTCTTTTATGCTATGTGTAATGTTTTACTGAAGTCTTAGCTTCCTGCTGTACTAACAAAATGAAAACATCTGAGGAGGTGCAACTTCAAGATAACATTAGAATATAAGGCCAGTATAAAATTGTTAGCTGAAATTTCAGTTTCAGATCTATAATGGTGCTTATACTACTATGACTTTCATTCACCTCTGAAAAGCATTACCAAATGCTGCCTGACAAAGACATGTTGCTTACTGATGGAAATCAGTACTTATTGTTAATCTGAAAAAACAGAGGCCAAATGAAAGTGGATTATGTTCTTTCCCCACTTACCTTCATCTATTCCACTAGAGGTTCAAAAAGTCTATTTATAATACAAAATATTTTGCAGCTGGTGGATCAGAACTTGCTCTTCATACCCAGGGCAATGAACTTCCAGATGATAAATATGTTTTCTGTAACAGAGAAAACAAGGGGTAAAATTTTGGTCCATCAAAAGCTAATGCAAAAAGACACTGGCTTCTCTGAAGCTAGGATTTCATACAAAATATAGTTGCAGCTCTGTTTTAAACTGAGACCAATAGAGATGTAATAGTCTTACTTGTAGTCACTGAATATCCTCCCAACATGGGAAATACATTAGTTACATACTTCACAGTCTTGGCACAAAACACTTAGCTTTCAATTTGTGGTGCATAGTCCATGTCTAGTGGAAACTGCTCTAAATCGAGGAATCAGAGCTTTCCTTGAGAAAAAATACACATTTTGGTTCCAAATACGGACTCAGAGCTTAGGTGGAAAGCTTTTCTTTGAAGCCATTAATAATCTTGTGCCTTGTTGGGTTCTTTTTTGCAGCCTTCTGTGTGGAGGAAAGAGCACTCTTGAGTATTCACACCAAACCTAACTGAAACTGTAGATAGAGATTGTAGATCCTATCAAAGAAAAAGTCGCTGTTTTATCTCAAATGAAAATGTGAAAATTTGGGGTTGGCAGTATTTATCCAGTTGTCATGATTAAACTGTTTTTCTTTTTTTTTCCAGCCTGGAGCAACCGCTAGCACTATAAATCTTACTGATAAAGAATTTAAAATAGAGATTTTTCTTTCTAACCTCTGAGACTAGTTCTTAAAAATGAAAGACAAAAATTTATCACTACTTTGTAGCATATCCCTTGGTGGGGATTTTCTCCTATTTCTTAATGTTCTTCCTTTACTACTCTGCTACACCTATATCTATCAGCTGGCATGTTTCATTCTTCTTAAGCAATTGACTGAAGACAGGAAGTCACTTTGTTTATAGAAATTATGAGTTAGACCTCTAAAAGTGCTATAAAACAACACATAGTGTGGTGATCACGTTAAAAATATTTTAACATTTTTCAAGGGTCAAGTTTCATATAAGAAGTGTTGTTTTCCTTGGGGAACTTTAGCTGAACCAAATCACTCAAATTGTTTGAAGTTCTCTGAGATCCATGTGTTTGTCTACACTGTTAATCTGCTGTCTACTTTGATGTTTCACCATGACTAAGTATTTTTTTAGATGAGTCTGAATGCTAATAGAAGATGATAATGAAAAATTATGTTTCAGTTGGTAACTTGTTCAGAAACTATGCTGAAAGTACGAGTGAACACAATATATAGTATTAGTATTCCCACAAGTCCTATTTAAGACTGCCTTTTTTCAAGTTAGAGGCATTAATAGCCTGTATGACTCTCCTGTATATCCCTATATTGTGTGTCCATACTATTTTATAAATATTTTTTCAAGATATTAAAAAGTAAATTCAAAATATGTCAGTTTTAACTGTGTAATGCATGTCAAAATGCATGCCAAATTCTGCTTCTGCATAGGATATAAATAGAAGGGCTGTTAACATGTTTATTTAATACTTCTGCTCAGAGATTGACCAGAACACATTTTGGGAGCACCCTGCTAACTACCGAGGTGAAAGACAGAGAAAGTTCTATTGCAGATATCTCTTTACCAGTTTATCACATCCATACCTTTAGGGGAAAAAAGCAGAGAAAAACAGCAGGTGAAATATTTCCCTGCACAGGGGCATGTGAAGTCAAAGGAGTTTCACTGATGAAATATTGTGAGCAGAGGGAGAGGTAAGATCTTCCAATTTAGCATAAAAGGAGCAGTGACTGATGGGTCTTTCACAGATCTGACTGGTCAGAAAAATGACATTTGTGCAGACTTGGCACCAAACCCTGCTACTAACACTGCTTGATATTTACTGATTTTGCCACCTGCAACTCTGAAGAAAGCATCTTCAACAGAGCTGATTTTCTGAACTATGAGAAATGACAGAGAACAGGGAGACTTCCTTAAGGTACGACTTCCAGGAAAATGTATTAAAAGGTTCATTGAGTTAGCAGAATGTAAAAAAGTGGCAGTTAACCACTCACCCATCAGCAACATGAGACAGCCAAAATGTGTCACTTGAGAACCCTAAATATGCTAAGGTTATATTTTGGAATATAACAAATACTTCCCAAAAGACAACGCAGATGTTGTGAATTATCACTTATATCATTTTAGCACTGCATAATTCCAGTCATAAGCTGGGATGCCACTGCTCCATACATGTGCACTTAAAAGGGAGATCCCCCTGTTCCAGGCTCCAGCTAGCTTGCAATCCATGGTTTAAAAGAGATGTTATGAAGAAACGGAAATGAATGCATTTATGAAAACATTATATGATTAATTCCCTCTTTGTCTCTGATGACTGAAGTTCTGGGCTGACATTCATGTCAAAGGAATGGCTTTGGTTTGAGTATCCTTACTTATGACACCAGCATTAGTCCAAAGTAAAATGAGGATACTCCAGTTAATTGCTGCATTTTGATTTGACTGTTAACGGTAAAATTAGTAAGCTCTGAATTATTTCTAAAAACAAGTTTTGACCAGCTGGCTCACAGTAATTCCAATTGCAGCTCCAAGGTATTTTTAATTGGCTTTTCCACTGTGTTTCAAAGCGTTAAGCTATCTGTTACAATTTATTGGCAGCTTTTAAAAGTACTCCACATACCTAGGCAAAGCTTACAGCTTGAGTTAGTATTTCGTATGCATTTACTCTGCTGTTTAAATGGTACAATCTTTATGTCAGCCAGACTATTTATGAAGTACTTTGCTCAAAATGGTTTAGGGATAATAGCTTATATTCCTATGTCATGAGTGAAAGACTTAAAGCTAACTGAAAGAGCAACTAGTCTCTTCAGTTCTTTAGGCTGCAGACAGGGTGATCTCATGGTCTTCCCCATAAAGCAGAAGGTTTTGAATATCTGGATAAGAGATAAAATATTTTAAAAGTTGAACTATGCATAGGGGAAGGAATCAGGAAGATAACGTACAAATTTAACATCTGGACTCCTCATTTGGAATAATGCTTTCTTGACGCAGCAGTGGATAATCTTTCCTGGAACTGCTGGTAGTCTAAATGCCAAGAGGCTATTCCCCTGCATATAATTTTTAGTACAGTCATTCATTATTAAAAAACACACTCTGAACAATGAAAATTTAGTGTGAAGACTCAAATCTGGAGCATCTATGCAGAAGCAGTTATTTCACATCAAATAGAAGACTTGTGAAATGGCTCCTCGGGTAGTGAGTTCCTCCTGGAGCTCAGCATCCATGCATTTACATGGTGCAGACCACACCAGCCTGAGTCTGGAGTGCTCTGGATGGAGCTGTGGTGGCTGGCTCTCAGCTCTCTCAAGAGTTCACCTGAGAGCAAGGATGGCTCCAAGTTGCAGACATGAGCTCCTAGATTTAACATTCCTTTTCCCAAATGCTCATCTTGTTTTGGGGTGGAGGTTGTGATTTTGTTTTGTTTGTTGCTGGGGTTTTTGGGGGGGCAAAATTCTCTTTTGATGGGTTGAGATGTATTTTAGGACATTTATGCAATACTGTTTCAATATGGTCAAAAATCTGACCAGTCTTGCCCAAGTATAGACATGTCTGAGTCAAAACTCCACTGAACAGACACTAGGAGCAGTGCAAGTCTTTGTTTCTAATCCTCATTCCAGAAAGGATGGAATAATTGTATGTTCTTTCTACACCGCAGCAGGATTTTGTTTTTTGAAATGTGATATTTTGATTTATTCTGCAGCGATCAGAATGGTTATGCTGCACCGTTCTTGCCACTGTGCCCAGTTACACCTTCATCGTTTGAGGCTCAGCAATTCACTCGCATTGATTCATGTTGCACTTGCTCCCTCTGTTGTGGTGTAGGAATGGCGTTCTCCAGTTGTCCCACTAAAACCACGATCCACTGCCACTCCCCCCTGCTCCAGCTGGAGGCACAAAAGGTTAAGATCATCAGTTGAGATATGAACAATAGGCTGGAAACAGCAAGGTGATAAGAAAATGAACAGTGACAGCAACAATATTAATAACAAAAGGTATAAGAAAAGAAAGGACTCGCACGGAAAACCCATGACAACAAAAAATACCAGATGACTTCCTCACCACATTTTCTCGACTGGAAGGAATCTCTTCTGCCCAGAAGGGAGTGAGGTGGTATGGCATAACCTCCATGTCCTGTCCACACCTTCTCCTGGCTACTGCAAAAATGATCTCTGTCCTGACCTGAACCAGGACACCCTCTCACATACCTCTTTAAAAAGCCAGAACTCTACAAATGACCTAAGAATCACAGCAAAAACAAAATGTGATGGGAAATTCCATTTGTTGCCATTTATCTATACATAGCACAGAGATTTTACAAGTGAAACTGCAAATTTTCATGTGTTTTGCTTCTGCAAAGTACAACTTTTTGAATGAGAGTAGAATTGCAATTTCTTTATTTTCAGCAAAACGTGGAGAATGTTTAGTCCAGGGAAAACTTTTATTTTACTTTCATTTTTTGTATTTCTGTATCTCTGCCTAATCCCCTCCCTCTCTGCACACACCCACCCCTGCTGCCTTTTGCATCCCCAAAATTCTAAGGAATAGAAAAATTACTTTACAAAAAGTCAAAAGGTTCGACATCTGCATTGTGCTACAGGACACCAAGAGAAATGTAAGTCATCTTCAGTTTGCCAGGCTTGTAAAATAGCAGGGCAAAAGTGCTGAAAGGATGGGTTGAAGTAGCCATGTGCTGTCTTAAAGAGGACAAACCAGGCTTTTAACTCCATGGTTTTCCCTTGGCGGAGTTTTTCGTGCCATACACCCACCCGCTCCTGGAGACACTCACCCACACTGTGCCTACACGCTGAGCTTGGCTGCTGCCCTGCGGTTCTGTTCCACTCACGGGAGTGTGATTCGCAGGACGGGCACCAAAGGTTCTGCTAAGTTAGGAGTGGGTACCTACCAGCAACCACACACAGTCAGAGGGAGGAGAAACTCCTCCAGACCACAAACTCTTTTCAGCCCAGGGGATTTTCTGAAGATGATTCAGTTTGTTGTTTTGCAATTCCCCCATGCATCCAAGGGATCTAAACCTTACAAAGGCCACGGAGGTCTTTGTTGTTTGTGGGTATAGCAGTAAAATACACTTTGAATTCCCAGGGAAATCTTAAGACAATTTCTCCTTTAGAAATTCTACTGGGGTAAAATCCAGTGAAGACAACTGCAGAAAACAGTTTAGATGTACTTTTGAAGGTCATGTACTCTATTCTCCTATCTTACAACAACTGTCCGGAATTCAGTACTCATCCAGACATCAGTCTATAGCCACAGGTCTAGTGAAAGAGCAGATAAGCTTGGTTTCTAAATCATATTGGAAAAATAATAAATCTAAATCTGTACCAAAACTCAAGAATAATTGTGATTGAAAAAAAGAATATCTGAGACCAGCAGCACTGGAACATTACCTAAAATATGACACCTGGAGATACTGGTCATTTCTGGGATTCTTCTGAAAGAATCTGATCCTGTAAGACCATAAATAAAAAGCAATCATAATGGTGGCAGCTCAACAGGGAGTTATTGCAGAAAGAAGCAACTAAACCGCCTAGTGGCATTCCCCTATGACATCTGGCTTTCTAGACCCAAACTTAGGTAAGCTATGCACATAATTGTTCTCAACATTTCATGTTTCAGAATTTATGAGTTTCATCTAGTTAGTTTTTCTCATTTTAATCATAGTGGATCAAATTTTTCTCCATAAACTACATTTGCTTTCTTAATAACAGTGGCTGATGAAACTAAAATTTGGAGTAACACTCTACATTGTTGCTTCAACAGCTGCATTTTGTGTCCTCTTCACTGGGCTGTTTGCAATGCTGAAGACTCCAACTTAACCTTGGCCCACCAGCCTATCTCCATTACAGTAAGGTTTCTGAGGCACTGTGATGATTTGTCTGGCAAGAACATTTCAAGAATAATTGCAGAGTAGACTGCAGCACCAGCTTAGAGAAAATTTCAGTCTCCTTCGCATAAGGGACCATGGCATGAGTGAGCAGGGCTCAGTCACAGAGTCCAGCACTTCCTTAATTCAAAAGGTGCCAAGACTGAAGCTGGTCACATTGAAAGTACACTTAGTGATTGTAACAATAGTAGTTATTTATTTGTGTTTCTATAGTTCACACAAACATTCCACTTGTTAGAGAAAGACCTCAATCATATTATATGGCCACATTCATCAGCCTTCCCCCTCCTGTCTCTCTTTTTTTTTTTTTGAGAGAGATCATTTCCTTCAGATCTAATTGCCAAAAAAAATCTGTAGGCATACAGCAGAACCATTGCTGGTTTAAATCTCCTGTATTTTTTCAACTGCTAAACGTAAGACTTTATGTTTTAGATTTTCATACAGAAAATATACAAGAGCTTTGTGGAAAATGTGTTGGGCATGCAGTAAAGTACATACACTGTGCCAAAAGTGTGGTATATTTCCTCAGATAGTCTTCCTCAGGGATTTCATTTGAGTTGATCCTGGGCTGTATTAACATTGCTTTGTTAAAATATTTCCTTTTTCACTGTCGTTTGACCATTTGTAGAAATACTTCTTATTGGCTAACATATTTTTTTGTTGTCACCTTCACATGAAGGTCACATTTCAGCTAACATAATAAAGGGATGTAATGTCAGGAGATCCATAAACCGTAAGACCACTAATTCTAACACATTGTAGACAAGTTATCTGTATGGCAACTTAAAACAGAGTGACATGCAGTATTGCAAAAGGTGGCATAGCACTGGTGAGTGTGTATATGACACTATTCACTAATTGTCCAGGTATGACAAAACCATCCTGGGACATATGTATGTACATAGATAGATAGATAGATAGATAGATAGATAGAGTATGAAAAAACAGCTTAAAGAACCATCAGAAATAAATCCTGGCCTCTGTGCAATTGTTTAATTTAACATTCTGAAGATGTGATATCATTTTTACCTAACTATAAAAGAGTGAGCTTTGAAGTAACACTTCAGAAAATACTGAGTCATTTCCTGATTCAAATATAAATCGACTTCCAAAGTTGTCATTGCTTAACTCAGCTCCGGGTGCCACTAATCTGTAAGAGAAACTCCTTATTTTAATAGATTCACAGTGGAAACAGATACAGCTATAGGGACAAAGTATTTATTTTCCATCATAATATTTTTCAAGGTCTCTACATCAAAGCGAGGAAGTGTTAATGCATCTTTTGTTGAATTGCCTCTACACAGTGAAAATTTCTTTACACCAGCTCAACCTTTTGGAGGCATATGTAGAATTTTTTTGCTTAACAATAATAAAAATACTTTGCCATTTTGTGATACCTCTTCCTTAGTGAACACAAGGCACTTGACACACACAATGTATACAAACACAGAATGTCTTATACACATTGAAGGACAGTGATTGCTTTCCTATGTCTTAGGATCTTCTCCATATTAAGGGAGGAAAAGCAAACAAGCTGGAGCAGCTCTACAACACTATCTCCTTCTGCCACAGTGTGATGCTACCTGCTGAATAGGTATAGAATATTAACAAAGAGATGGTGAAGAAAACTTTCTTGCACTATGATATACACAATGCAGCACAGTACAGCTGTCCTGCCCTTACATTCTCCCCAGTGTTTCTGCACTTGGCTGCTGTCAGAAGTGGGGTACCGGTTGGGATGGACCTTTGTTCTCTCCCTGAACAGCCATTTTTAATAATTGCTCTACTACTAAGCTGGCAGTCTGCTTAAATTACTGTGCCTATCTCTCTGTTATTTATTATCTGAAAGTAAACATATGTACAATTATTTTCAGGGAAGTGTGGACAACTTCCATGACTTTCTCTTCAGTCTCATAAAATCTGGTTCTTACGTTAGAGACCAATATCTTGAGTCAGATTATGTGAGAACTTTGGCCTGAATTTAAAAGAAGAAAAGAAAACTTCTTGCTCACAAGACTATGAAGAAAATTTTGAAAGTAGGAATCCCCAGGGCTCAAAAAGGGAAGTCAACTCACAAGAACAACCTGCATTTCTCAGTATTTTTCAAATTATACTGGTTTTTTTAAGCCAGTCGTATGATTCTGGCAGTCTCATTGTTTGGACTGATTTTAGATAGAGAAAGACCCAAACACTGTCTGAAGCTCCAGAGGGCACATTTTCATTCACCCAGTTGGTATTTGCTCATTTTGGGTGGACCTCTGGATCAATGCTTCCCAAAATGTAGAGGCTTGTGGGACCAAACTAAGTGATTCAGTGTTAAGTCTTTGTAACACTTCATGAGGAGTTTTCAATGAAATTCTTAACACTAGGTGTGTTCACTGTGACAGGACAAACTGGATACTCTGAGAAGTACCACTTTAGATATTTAAGCCTGTCTTTATGTTTGCTGTTGACAACAACTGGCAGAGGGATTACAATATTATCCTAAATCAGTGCTATATTCTATGCTATAATATCTTTTAAGGATTTGCTCTAACATCTTTCATCACACAAAAATCCCTGATTCCTGCCTCTTGCAGTTTTCCAAGTTATATATAAATACATCTTTCCATAGAAATCATGAAGTTACAGTATTGTGCTTTGTCTTATCTCTTAGGGCAGCAAAAAGAAAAGGGCAAAAGGCCGGAAATAAAAACCCAATTATATGCTGATTTGCTAATGTTATTTTTCAGATTAAATGCCACTTTCTGTTACAAAAACTGCAGCAGTTGAAGCTGTCAGTTTTGTGAATGCTTCCACATGAAGCCCTGTCATAGCAAACAGAACACTGGATAGTCAGGCTCCTTAGGGGGCCAAAAAAATTTTGACAGAGGTTTAACAGCCCTTGAAATTATATCCCCAAACCTTGGAAAGCCTGCTGGTTCAGTGGGAAAATACATAAGCTGACCAAGTTATAAATAAACTCTTTTATCACAGGCATTGGTGTCTTGGTGACTTCAAAGGCCAAGTAAAAAGACTGATTTCTCTGAAGTCCCATAGACAGTAAGAACTTTATTGTGCTGGACAGGCGAATCCTGGCCCAGAGCAGCAATTTGATAATACTAAATTTTCTTTCTTTATTTCCCCTTTCTTGTCCTGTTTTGACATCATCTGAATTTCTGGTAAACTGAGATCAGAAAAGTTTGGGTCTACATTTGATGTTAAATTGAGAGGTATGTATTTAACACTTTGATTTCCTGTGCAAAATTTTTCTAATCTTGGAGCCAACTCTATAAACATTTTAAATGTAATGAAAAACAAACCTACAATTACATACAGAGCTACCCACTGTCACCACTCCTTCTGCAGGTAAAAACAAACACGTGTTCCTGAATGCACTTTAAACACATTCTTTCATCTGTTCCAATATAGACCACTGTTACATATTAAAAAAAAAAAAAAAGAAAGGTTGAACTATATATTAACATATTAATTAACAAGGTTTATTGAAAAAAAAATAAGGAGTCCAGCAAAGATGAAAGTATTATGGACCCCTTATCTTAAATGTTACCTAATATGTGATCCAAGCAGGATGACAACTAGAGCATTGTCACAACTAGTGACAAAATAACAGAGGACCCAAAACCCCACAATTTTTGCAAAGCTTAGATCTGCCAATAGTACATTGCTCATGATAAAAATACACCACTGTGGAAATTTGCCTTTTAAAGGCACCTTTGTTTTTTCTTTCCAGAGAGATTCTACTACTAGTCATAAGTAACCTGTTCATGAGACACAACAGTAAGAAGAAAAAAGTCCATTCACTTTCAATGTGTTTGTACTTCACCTTCTTTGGGGAGAAACTGGTGCTTGGTGAGAAGAGGAGACACAGGCAGATAAAGCAGGACAAACTGGAAGCATCAGTATTTGAAGTGATTTGTATCATGGTTAATGATGCACATGTGGTTTTGACAAAAGGAAACATCTCAGTCTTCTTCCCCCCTTCTTCCCACAGAAGCAAAACTTCCAGCATAAGAAAAGGCCTATATTTTTATCTGCCTATTTCAGAGCAAATTTTATATTTAAACTCATTTGTGGGCTCTTTCACTATTATCCATTGCAAAATTTCTTTGTGTGAAGTCTGCAGGCAACTTGTTTTACTTACACTATTCAAACCAAAATATTGTATGCTTCTTTCTGTATGCAAGGAAAATCATGTCAGACACAGACACGCAAAGGCAACACTGAAGCACAAAATATTGTCATTGGCAAAACCAAGGAAAGAAATTGATCAGCTGCCAGTATTTGAAGAGATCCAGCGGAAGGGGCATTATTCCAAAGGACACATACCCTAAACTTCAGAGATGTAACAATCTTTCATGTTGGACAAAGACGAAATGTTCCACCTGTTTCATGTGGCAGAAACAGCCTCAAATTTGTTTTTGTTTTGCATCTTGATGGTAGATAAAATTAGAGGGACTAGACAGTATGGTATTTTCTTTAGGAAACACCCCTAACAGCTGAGAAAAAACTTGCCTGTCTTTCAGCAAAGGTAGCTCAGTGACAGACTTTCACATAATATCTAAAATTTCACAACGTCTTATATACTTCTTATTTAAAAGATATGTTGCTTTTACTATCTGATCTCTTCTTTTTGCTCCTGATGTTTGAATTTTCTGCATATGTCACCACAAGCTGTCACAGGGACGGATTGAACTACAGTGGGATATCCCAGCCCAGCTGTGTCATTAATACCATAGAATTTGTGCAGGAGAATTTGTTTAAAACCAAACCTGCCCAACACTTAAAAATCAACCAATGAATTATACTTCTTTTTTATAATATGCATTAGAAAGTGATAACTTATTGTAAGTCTGGCCCCTCATGTTTGATACTCAGAGGCACCAGTTACTTCTGACAATCAGAATCAATTGGATTAAACTAGGAAAATGATATTCACAGAATAGCTCACTAATGATAAAGTGTATGCTTGAGTTGTGAATTGCATGATGTGTCAGTGACAACTTTAATCACGACAGAAACCATCTGATTGTAAAAGTCTGTGTACTAACATTTTCAGAGTAGATTCTCTTTTTAATGTTTTGTGAAGCTTTTAAGTAAGCAGAAAAGAAATACATCAAGAGTTTCTTTGAACACTTTTCTCTTCTTGTCCTTTCTTGTCAAGGATATCCCGTGATCATCCTTTTGTCATTCCATCAGCACCCTGACAGTTCCTGAGCTGCAGTGCACATTTGCTCCATCAGCCCACTAATTTTGTGGTTTTCCTCTAGATAGAGTGGCCTATTTTTCCTCACACCCCCTCAAAGATCACACAAGCGCAGCACTGCTTGGGATCAGTTTATTGCATTTCTCAGCCACTTTGCTGTAGATGAACAAAGCTGATCTGTGTGTGACCGTGTTCAGGATACAGCCTCTGACCATAGATAGTCTGCCATGTTTTCCTGCTGTTGACCATGGTATTCCCTGGACTGACCACAGACATTAAATTAGTCAGAGATAGTTCAGGGACAGTCTACAAGAGGTTAGTTCACAGAGTCAGTCAACAGATGGTAGTATGCTAAACCTGATCACTAGGAAATTGTAGTAAAAATATATTTAGGGGTTATTTCAGGAATATTTCTTTTTATTCAAGAATATTGTGCTGAATTGCAATTCGGAATTCTGACCTCTTATGCTCCATATACTAAGTTCTTCTCATGCTACCTTGATATGCTTTGGAGCTTGCTTTGGTCACCATGGCACTTACTATTTTACAATTTTAATATTTTTATAACCTTTAGCCTAGCCTTCTGCAGTGACCCCTCCTTAACTTTCATAACCGATCTGCCTGATGCACATATGTATTTATACAAATATGTAAAGCTATTTTCTTTCCAGTAAATTAATATTTTCTTCTAAAATATACAACCATGGCAATCACATTTCATTATTCTGTTAGTAATCTTTAATTTTATATGAATCAAATCTCAATATGAGCACAAAATATGCAATAAAATATAAACAAAAATACTATCTTGCCTTTCCCCAAAATGTTCTGAATTACCATGCTAAAGTTTCAAATTCTCTTTCTCACATTATAAATCCTCCTTCAGCACCAAGAAAGTAGCTTAACTGTAAAGACATTTTTTTGCTGTTTCAAGCCCTTATGCTGAACTCCTGCTGACTACTCTCTGGCCCCGTGTATCCAATGTATATTAAGGTAGACGATTAAAAGAAACAAAGTACCTTTAAAATTCAGCATCCCAGCTTCCTGCTTGTCTCTCGGTAAAAATTGTTCTTCCCCATGTAATCTCCTTTCAACTCAATTTAATATCCTGGCTAACAGTCCCATTACTTTGCATGGTTCTAAGTTTTTCTATGTGTCTGTCTTAAACTCGGAAGATAGCACATAAACTCTTTAATACTATTAATGCCATTAATATCTTCTCATATTATCCTACAAAGACCTGAAAATGTAATCAAATCTCTGTCATTGTTAATTTGAAAAGCCTGTCCTGAAATATCTATGCAAACAGCCATCTGCAAATAAGGAAAGTGCTTTAGTGTGAGATTATCATAGTCTTCTCATCATCCTATGCCAATGACTGGCTTCCATGGGGTTGCACACTCAGCTTTAGTGAAAATGTTGCTGTGACCCACAATCTGAAGCTGTAATTATATCTAGTTACATCCTGGTCCAGACCTCTGAGGTCTTTCATTGACATCTACAGATTCTGAAACAGGTAGTTGATTGCATTAGTATTAAACTGTTATCAGAACCAGAATTTTCCTGCTGCAGGTACATTCTACCTGCAGATTTGCCTGGAGGTAGGCTATTACTAAATAACATCACATTATAACCAATATACATTATAAAAAAACACTTTGAAGCCCAGAAAAGGAATGAGGGGCCACTGAGAAGCACACAGATTTCTGACACAATAGTGGATTCCCGCCTTCCTCCTTCAACCTTCCATCAGCACTGTAGCTGACAGTTCTTTGTCACCAACATGGTCACAGAGGAAAGGATGCTTCCAGACACAGGAAATTCAGAACTCAAAATGAACTGGAAGTAAGTTCCAAATGCATCAATTGTCCCTCTATGATCCTTTGGTTACTACCTTTTTCAGCACGAAGGGTCTGGAGGTTGTTAGCTGTACCTGTTGGGAATTGTCCCAAGCCCATATTAAATTCCAGACTGGAGCCCTAGGACATGTTCAAGTTGCATCTCAGGTAATATGCATCTGAGTTGGACTGAAATATGCTAGTTCTGTTTCCTGGCAAATCCTGCACAAGAAAGGAAGTGTTGATTTGTCCCAAAGTAGAAGACTTCAACCTGGCACACAGACATCCTGCTTTACCCTGCTAGCTTGAGCCAGAACGTGTACAGCTTGGCTCTGGTGTAACTTGTTGACAAATCAATAGCATAATTCTTTAGAGGAGGTCTTCTGGTTTTTAGGAAGACCTTGGAGAAACACAAAGCAGCCTTGCCTCTGATCTGTTGAGTGACCATGGGCAAGGCGTTTCGCTGCTATGTTCATCAGTTTCTTGTCTTTCAGCTAAGTCTTGTAATGATGTCTACAGAACCCTGCCCAGAAAGTCATTTAAGATTTATTTGTAGAAGTGCTGCAGAAAAGGAATATGATATTAATCATCCCTGTTTCATTGTTGAATAAATTAGACTGCATTACATTTATAGTTATTTTATTATGTCCCCAGTGCTAGAGAGGTCTATCCAAGCAGGGAATAAAATACTAATGCATTTTTAATACAACACCTGAACCTTTGGTCTGTGCACATAAAGAAAGGAGGAAAAGGCAGAAGTCCTAAAAGTGAGTTGATGTGGGTATACAGCAAGATCTGGCTTCATGAGCCATCACCCTGTGTCAAGAGATGTGAAGAGATGACAGACCAAGCTCAGGGCTTGGGCTGCACAGGTTCCTGTCAGCAGTGGCAGGTCCAAGGCTTTGCTGTCCCATGGGCAACTGGACAGAGGAATGAATATCCTAGAGGAATCATCACATTTCACTCCTTAGAAGTCTTACGTAGACTGTGTCTCTGCTGTAAGCTGGCAATCGAGAGTCTAGAACGTAGCGTTAACTTTCAAGCCATGGGTTGTCAAAGACACTGGGAGTGTGCTCTTTCATGGCCAGGTTTCTGTCTATCACAAATATCTGCAAGATCTGCACCTTTCACAGGTTTCAGCGTTTTTATGCTCACTCTGCAGTAGCTACCATTATCCTTGTATAAAGGGGTGGGGGAGAAGAAGGAGGCCTTGGGCCAGAGAGTGTAAACAGCATATGCAGCTCCAAAAAGTAGGTGTGGCAGAACAAGATCTGAATGTGTGTCTCCTGAGGGCTAAGCAAGAGCGTTAATCATCAGCTTTCTTAACCTCACCCACCTCTCTTGCTGTTAGTTGAATTATCATATTCTTCCTTTTCATTCCTGTTTTCACTTAAATGTTGAGTCTGCTTGGACCTTGCTCCTTTGTTTCTAGAAAGCTGTTTTATTGTTTGAGAAGCTCTTAAGAATGTTAACTGCACACTTTCCCCCACCCCTCCCGAATTCCACATGGCCGTCGTGTCTCTCAGGTTTTTCGGGGGGGGGGTGCACTGGCTGGAAAAGGGCTGAGGGTTGAGGCGGGGGCGCTCCTGGGCACACGTGCAACTCTGCTTCAGGGAACACTCTGCTTCTCGGGCAGTTCCTTTGATGTTTGACAATATATTTTATTCAGGGAGTCACATTTCACCTCAAATATATTTAAGTTTTGTCTGTGATTCAAGAATCACCATTAGAGTTGTTTCTTTTTCTGCATTTTGGTCTTGGAGACCTAACAAAGCTGCAGCCAATAAAAACTCATTTTTTTCTGTTGTATGCCCAAAAAATATCATCATGTAACTAACAAATATCATATTTTGGTTACAATATCAGATGGGCAGAGCTTGTTACCTCCCAGCAGATTAACCTTTGAATCTTTACCGATTCATTAACTGTGCACATCAGTCACCCGATTTCAGTAAAATTTATTGCAATTAAGTATTGCAGTGCTGTGGAGGCTGGATAGGATTCCCCGTTATCAGTACCATTAATGGCTTTCTGAACTGTTGCCAGTTCATTCACCCCACCCAGCTTTCAATAATAAAATAATTTTGACAGAGAGCCCATGTTTCAACATTTTTAATAAAAACAAAATAAAAAAACCATCAGTAACAGAGCAGTAAAGTTTTCCCTCTCTTTCCTCTTTGCCAAAACTAACAGAAAAGAAAATGTCAGTCTGGCTTGGCTCCAGAAAAGGAGGAAATTGAATGGTCTTAGTTCTTACTCTTTGACTAGTAGCATTGTGTACATAGAAGACTTGACTTTTGGGCTCATTTTGACGGATCTGAAACACAGATAAGAATGTAGAAGACTAGATTCTGTAATTTATAGCCAATGATTCTGTTTTAGATCTTTCAGTACCACATAACAAATCAATGTGATTTAGAAAATAACATGGTTTCTGCCATTGACATAAGCCATATGTGAACTGCTAAGCTACTATGTAAGCCACAGCTATAAATTTTAGTCAGCAGGAGGAGATTCTTTATGCTGTTCTGCTCGAAGCTATTTAATCCATTATCAACATTTTGAATGAGTCCTTCCTAAATTGCACTCTGGTAATGTGCTTGAATGTCTCTCTTAGGCTAAGGGAGGACAGAAAAATGTCTTACACACAATTTTATTTGTAACTCACTGGGCATCACTCGAACATTTTGAAATAGGACAAAATTATATCTCACAATCGTTTTAATATGTTACAATCGTGTACTGATAACAGATTAGAACCTCACTGATTATATTGTCTGTGATCTGCCCAAATAATAATAACAGTCAGCAATGCAAACCCCAGTGCGTAGAAGAGCTAAGTATCTGTTACAAGACTGAAGCAGCAAATAAGTGGCCAAAGTCTTCCCTAAAGGGTTTGAGGTTTCAAATTCAGTCTGGAGAGCTTTGTGAACTTCATGCTTGCTTAGGCTTCTCTTGGACATCTGAGATTTCTGACAGCTGGATGACAAGAAACGAGAGAGTAAACATTTATAGGACAAAAGTGTATGCTGCCTACAAAAGTAGGCTTCTTTGGGCCAGAACAGTCTCATCAGACTTGTGTGAGGTAAAACCTTCAAGTGTGTCATTACCCACCAAGAGGTAAAATCCCGTTTCCACACACACTCCTTTGCTCATGCAGGTTTTCATCTGATGTATGCAACCTTAACAAGCAAGTCAGGTTTTTCTCTCATTAAGACCTCATTGAGAGTATGAGGGAGAAAATGTGGGATGGATTCCTCCAAAACAATGTTAGACACTTCTCTGGGTTGCTCTGCTCAGTGTCCAGAGTTATTGATGAGAAACAGGTACCCTCAGAAAGTGATTTTGGTCTTAGTTTGCTTGACGACTACCTGCACGTCTCAGAGCAAGGACTTTGCCTGCTTGAAGCTGCCTCAGGTAACTATCTTCCATGGGGTGGCATAAATTTGTGCTCACAAATCTCCACATTGTTCCCCAAAACTGCAAACATGTGAAACAGTATAACTAGTCAGGTGGGAAGGAGGCAATGGAGTCTATCTTGCCTAAGCTTATTTTCAAATACTGTGGCCTGGATGTCTCCTGAGGAACACCCCTTACTCTCTCCCTACTGGCTAGACACCATTTCAAGTAAAAAACTACCCAAGGCTTCGGAGCCCAATTCTCAGTGGATTCACATCATTAAAGTAGTGCTTGAGTGTGAAATGAGTGGAATAATAAGTTTATTTGTCCCGGAGGCACCGAATTCCTGGAACTGTGATTGCTCTTAACCTCCTTCCTCTTGTTGCACCTCCTCACTGCACTGTGCTTTCATGCCAGAGAAAAATGAGGCACAGTCCATTCCCCTTTCTGCCGTGCCCTAGTTTTGAAGGAAAAAAAGTTCACACTCGTGAGGTGGAGGGAGCCATGACACACTCTGCCCTGTTACCCTGGCTGGAGAGCAATCCTTTCACTTTAAAGGTAAAGTGGATTGTATTATCAGGGTCATGTGCTGCTTCTGATACAAAAATACCATAGCACCCTGTTACTGAAATAGGAAAGCCCAAGGAATTATGGTACAAGTTAAGCCAGGGTTTTCTGACTCCTAGCTCAGCACTTACTCAGCCTGATTTCTGCATCCCTGGTGTAGAAATACAGCTGCATGCAGCTTTGAAAAGGTGAACTGCAAATCTCTTTGTGATGTGAATAAAATAAATAGCTAGCACAAACTCAGGGTGTTTCTGGTGTGTACACTTACTTTGTTTATTAAAAAGTTCTGTGCTCTTGTAACAAAGCACAGGGTTTGGAAGCAGATCTGGTGTAATGAAATGAGAACAGATTTCCAAAGGTGAAGGGATGCTAGGAGAGGACCTGTTATAACTCTTCAACAAACAATACCAGAGGTCAAACATTTCTTTCTCATCACTGGTCCCTGAAATAATTTTAGGAAATGTACTGATTGGGAAAGCATTTGGTCTGGCCCTGTAAAAGTGTTACTGACCCTGGCTGTTAGCAGAATACTGGCTCTTACAGTGTGGGTGTCACTTTGGCTATTAAAATCTTGGTATGAGCTATTGAGTGTTAATGTTGTGCAACTTCAAGAGCTTGAGAAGATTAAAGGAAAATTAACATTTGTGGCACTTCCATGGATCAGGCTTTCATGAGAAGCCATTGCAGTCCTATGACATAATCAGCTCCTGGTTTTGTAAAACCAGAAAAAAACCATGAGGTGACATATTTCAACAGATTAATTATGTAAAGAAAACATCAGTCTCTCAAAGCAATTAATTTCATAACATCTAATGCCCTGTGAAAATGACTTACATATTTAGGATAAGATCACAGACATCAAATCATAAAATTGTTTCTGTTGGAAGGGACCTTACAGGTCATCTAGTTCCAACTCTCCTACCATGGGCAGGGACACCTTTCACTAGACCAGACTGCTCGGAGTCCCATCCAGCTTGACCTTGAACACTTCGCTGGTGGGGCATCCACAACTTCTCTGAGCAACCTTTTGAAGTGCCTCACTATCCACTGAGTAAAGAATTTCTCCCTAGCGTATAATGTAAATCTCTCCTCTCTTAGTTTAAAACCATTCCCACTTGTCCTGTCACTATCTGCCTCTGTAAAAAGTCATGCCCTCTCTTCTTATAAGCCCCCTTTATGTCCTGAAAGAGATCAGGAGGCTTAAAATCAAAAAACTGGACTGTAGTGAGATTTTTGAAAAAGAACTAAACTGCCTAAGTACTTCTGAAAACTCACCAGGTCCTTGTTTATATAGTTCTAATTCCCATTAGTTTCAGCAGAATTTAGACACTGAATAGGTAGAGGTCCAAGCCAAAATAGATTACTGGAATTAGAGCTGGAAGAAGAAGAAGAAGAAAAAGAAAAAGGAAAAGAATCAGAAAATAAGTAAATTTGTGCATTGAAGGACTTCATATATGAACTTTTACAATACAACACAGAGATAAAGAAAATGAAAGAACGTTTTTGATGCTGTTACTTTGTTTTTCTAGTTTGCCCTGCTTTGTCTTTGCAGCTCCTGCTCAGAATGAATACAGGAACTGCTTATGAAGACAGCAGTACTATAAATATTATCCCAGCCTTGGCTAGGATATCAGGAAACAAAGAAATAGAGCCTTCTTGTAAAAAATTGTTAAAAATCCCATTTAAATCAATAGTGGAGGTAAGTTTTCTATAATGGTTTGATAGATTTTTTTAAATAAAATTTACTTTGCAGGAGCTTTAGCTGCAAATGCAGAACGCTTCCTCCTGCAATACTAGCTAAACATTCAAGCACAAATAAGTTCATGTCTCAGAGGTCCAGCTCCTCCAAACTGATGACTTTCTGTCCTGTACATGTATTTACTACAAGTTTTGGTTCATAGCAAAGCAGATAAATGATTCCTCTTATTGAGTATTCCACAGTCTTCATGTGATGTAACATCTGTCAGAAAGTTATAGCTTGAAGTTACAGTTTTATTCAGTACTGTGGTCTTTGGCCTCAGAACAAAACCAAAATAAATGTGAGCATTTTGGACCTTTTGCTGAAACTACGCTATGCATTCCTTTAATCTTTCTTTCTAGAGACACTGTACAATAGTTTCCTTGTTTTAGACCTTCAGCATTGCTGACATTAATGCAATTATTTTTGACAAGTTGAAAATCTTCCTGTAATTGAGTTTCTATTTGACTTTAATGTTTGCCCCATTTGGAAGGCCCTGTTAATAGATTTCAAGCTGTGATAATAATATTTCCTTCCTCTATTATCAAACTTTCTAATCTGTTTTCTTTACAGATCACCACTGCTCAAAACGGCCATGAGATATTTTTCAAAAGGTGTAAAAGGTCCTCTTTGCAAAAGCTTAGGGATTTTTAAAATTTTTTCCCATACATCCAAATGACACATTGGGTCTCAAACAAAATAAGTCAGTGAGACTGGAAGCACAAAGTCAGAATTTAACACAGCAATGTCTACTTAGCACCTTTCATAAAAGAGTACCATTTTTTTAAAGCAGCTTCTACTATTAATGTATCATTTATTAACTGATATATATATACAATGAAATACTGTTTTGCTGAAAGCATTTTGTCTCAGTTGTAGGTGCTATAAAAGCCATATAACAGTTATATTTGAAATAAATTCTTTCCCCCTCCCCGAGTTGTCTTCCTTGAAACATTTTCTTTTATTTGTCTGATGTTTCTTATTTCTACACTCAAGGATACATTGAAGAATGCAAAAATTAAAGACTTCAGTCTTTACCAGTACAAATATCCTGAACTGTCTCTCACAGAAATTATTGCCACAAACTTTCTCTTTTAAGGCACACTGACAATGAAGTTATCATTTTGGTTTCAACACGATTTTCCTTTTTCCCTGGCAGGGTTGTTTCAAGTCATTTATTCTGAGATATCCACGCCAGAATACAGCCAGGCTACTCTAACAAATAGACTGTGGGGTCTTTGTGAATAACAGACAGTTTGATTTTAAAAGAAAAATGTCAGCCTTCAACTCTGGCTGCAACCCTCTGCTTTTGGAAAGTACATCTAGGGAAAGAGTGTATAGATGTTGGAGGCAAAATTATTTCTCGCTCTACTCACTACTCCAACTGATATTTAAGGGATAAAAAACAAAGCAAATAAAAAAAAACCAAAGCAAATAAGAAAAAAAACCAAAGCTGGAATAGAAATGCCAGCCAAATCAGCCAAACAAAGGACAGTTTCACAGACAAGAAAGATCATTTTTAAGTACTGCCTCCTCTATACCATTCTTGGGTTATGTCAGCTGATGGTCACCTTTGGCAAGGACGTATATCACCCAAGGATTTATATTACTTGAATTAACACCCAAGATGTGCATACCAGCACCCATTTAAAGTATTAGTCAGATTTATTACATATTTTTAAGGGTGTATGGAAGTCAGAATCAGATAAGAGAGGTGGTAAGGTATGATTTGAGTTATTCTTTCACTGATACAATTATTGGCAATTGCTCTGACACACATTCTTTGCAAAATTCAAAAACAAATCCTCTCATCATCAATGTAGAAAGCCAGAGGCATAACTGCAAAGGCATAATTATCGTGGTTGTACTCTGTGGGAGAATGGCAACACTATGCTTAGCCCCACTACATTTTCTTTGCCTTGTATACAAGGCATTTATTAGGAAGGAGAAAGATCCTCCTGGAAGATGGCTGGCCCAGAGCTCTGTCATGGATACATAGGAATAGCGATGAAGAGTATTAAAACCTAAGGACACAAGAATCATTGGGAACTGGTCTGATGCTGTTTCTGGTAAGAGTGCATAATCACTGCTTTCTCACATCTCTCTGTTTCACTCGCTTCCTCAACACGCTGCCCCTGGGCTGAAGCCCTGCAGCAGAGAGGACACTTGCCTTTGCAAGAGCTGCAGTCAACATTAAAGTCGTCAACAGTCCCCAGTCTGAGGAGAAATGCAGCCATGAGACTTTTGATGAAAGGTGGAATTTTAGTACATTAAAAATCTTGTAGGAAAATGATAAAATAGTAATGCACTTTGTTTTATGCCATCTGGGTTTCATTAATAGATTATGTTATAGAACCTGTTCCATTAGCAAATACATAAATGCTTATTTGCTACATCTTATCAAATAACATAAAATCAGATTTGCAAATACATGCACAAATAAATGACTCCAATTCAGTTAGACATTATTCATGGATTCATGATCCTGCTTATCACCATATTCTCGATTTCATGCTGGTATTCATGAAGGTGCCCACCAGCCACCCCAGATTTCTGAGCGTGTGCCAGAAATGCACTGTTATTCATTGTTTGTTCTATTTCTCTCATTAAAGGGGGCAATTCTTCAGATAGGGCAGCAGGAAGCGTGACCCATTCCATGCTGTGACTGGAGAGCTTGAGACCTTTCAGGTCTGAAACCCGAGCACAGAAATGAGAAGGTGCAAACCCTCACACAGCAAAATGAACCCTGTGTGACACAAGAATGTTGAGTTTCACACAGGGCTGGTGCTGGTATTTTAAAGTTGTCATGAATGTGGGGTGAAAGCAGTGTTGGTGTAAAAGATTTCATAGTTAGTATTTTGCCCTGCAAATCTGCAGTTTCTTCTTCCTGCAAACCTTTGCTCTAATTGGTGTCTCAGTGTCACACTTACTGCAAAATATTCTTGGAATGAAACTTTCTTTACAATTGAATCCTATAAATCTCTACTTATTTTTGAGCAATAAAATATGTTTCTAAATATCTAAATATTCGAAATATTTCCATTGCCAAGAGGTTCTGCCATATAACCTGTGTTATATGTGAAATGTGTAGAAAAAGCTTTTCACAGAAGAAAAAGCCTGGCAGAACTGATAACTGCAAAGACCGCTGTACTCCCTGTTGCTGCCTTTCCTATTAATGGAGTAAAACAATTAATAAAAGGGAATTTGTTTTGAGTAAATAAGCATATCCATAAAGAGTCTCTGGGTACCAAGTTTTGTACCTCCTAGCAATTTCTGGGCTGTGTTGTTAATATATGCAGAAAGATGCCAAAATGTTTACTATAGTGCTCTTTGCAGCATGGCATTATGACGCAATTAACACTTTTTCACATTATTGCCTCTTCTTTTTCTGATTATACTTCTAACAATGATATTTTCAGTTAATGAACTAGAATGGGTATTCTGCATGTGATTTTTTAACCTGCTGTTTTCATATTAATTGCCCCTCAATGTCAATAACTTCCATTGGCACCTTCTAAAACACCCAAATTTGAATTTTTTTTGTAGTTTAGGATTCCCTGGATAAGATTCTGGTGGTGACAAACATTTATTTTAGCATTAGGAAAGATGAAAACTACAAAGTTATTGCAAGACCTTAGGAATAGGAAAGATAACTTCTTGATTTTCAAAGATGTAAAAGAATTCTGAAACACCAAAAGTTGGGCAAATCAAGCAAAACTGCACCACTGAGTAAAAAAGAGCAGACTGCAGGTGAGCATTTTGACCATCCAAAATTGCATGATATAGAAATGAGCTTGCTTGGACAATTTTTTTTATTGTATTCGCTGGATGCACGAACATACCAAGAACCTAAACAGTGACAGAACTGCTAAATAATGCAGATATTTCTACACATTCTGCTGCATTACATGTTAGACAATATTGCACTGTGTAAAGGTGGTAGAGATGTTATACAGTTTACAATTTGTTCTACTCTCCATTCCTTTATTTTCTTGCAAGAGCATGCAGGATAATCTTGTCCATCGTTTTTCCACCGTTTTTTTTAATTCCTGTGTCCCCACATTAGCTAACTGGTTTGTGATTTGAAATTTTGATTGCACATGAGGAAACACTGAATGATCAATAAGACAACTGATATAGCATGCACAAAACAAGATAAAATGTAACATAGAAATCTTCATAAATTCAATTTTTCTCTAGATGACAGCAGTTTGCTATTTTTGTTGGAGTAGCACATTTAATTCTAGAACTTTTTTTCTTTTCATATGACAGCACAGGTTCAATATTTGTGGGAAGGGATGAAAGTGTGCCTGTTACTGGGTTTTACCACAGTATTGTGACTCACACCCACATAGGCTGCTTTCCCTGTACAAATAGATATTTCAGTCTCTGTCTTGTGTCTCATCCTCTGTGTACTGAGCTTGCTGAATATGCAGATTCATATATATTTTTGAAATAGTTTTAAATAAATTATTGTGTTAGCTATGCAAAAGACACACTTTTTTACACAGTTAAATGCAAAAGCTCCTCAGATTCATTGCAAGGACTGGATCTGATTCAAGTTGTTCTGTTCCCCAGCAGCAAGATATCTTCTGTAAGGTAATTGCCTAGGCTCCTTCTATAGCCAAGAGAGAGGGACAGACTCATCTAGGAGGATGTCTCCACATCGAGGAAGGTGTCTGTCTCACACAGATGTCCTAGGTTATAACTAGGTTTCAGACTTAGCATATTTTGCTGTGTCAGACACAGTTTTTCGGGGTCTTTTGTCACCATATAGGTTAGAAATTTGGGAAAGCACAAACTCAGCAAAGTCGGGATTTTGCTCTTCCCAAGAGCAGCGGGATTGCTTAACTAGAATGACAACTTGAGTTTTTCAATACTCTTTATTATCCTTCTTTGATTCTATCTGTGTTGTTGTCAGCAGCCTGATTTTCTACTTACCATCTAAGATAGATGATCAGAACTCATCTCAAAAGAGACAATGCCTCAAAGAAATGAGTCTGATTACTTTGACCATGAAGCTCCCAAATGGCAGCAATGACTGATGAGTTAACCTTATTTGTGGACTGGTCCTGTCTCTCATTTTGGCTGGTTTTCCAGTTGCCAGATGTCATGTCTACAAATCCATTGGCAGGATTTTGGGGACATTAGATTAATCTGAACCAGGATCTGACTGCCTAAACCCATGTAATTGAAACTCAGCTATTGATTCAGACTGACTGCTCACCAGCACTATCCTACTGCTGGTCTGAGAGTTGGCTAAGGACTTTAAGTCAGGCATTTCATACCCTATCCTGAAGAGTATGAGTGTATACCTACGTTTACAACACATGTTACTGGTTAGATTATTTATCTAGAGGGTCTAAGATCTAGGAGGTAGCTCTCATCCAATTTTGCAGACTTGACAACACTATTTCTGCATCCTGCCAGGATGAAGGAATAGCACTCCATCTGTCCTGGCAAAGCTGTGCCCCAGTGCAACAAGGAGTAGGAAAGCCATAGGGCTGGGGGTAGAACATACTAAAAGGAAAACCCCAGTAGCCCAGTGAACAGAGGATTAACTGCTCCTGCCTTATTGTCACTGTTTTGTTTTGCTTTGCTTTCCTCCCAGGCTGCTCTAATGTAAAATACAGCATTATTTGAAAGACCGGGGCTTATGGACTCCAGACTAGTTTCTCTCTAAAGCACTGTCTTCAATCACGTACTGTCACCATGAGGCTCAAGTTATGTGTTTGGTGTTCCCTGGTGCAAAGGTAATTAAAGTTTTAACAATAAAGTGATGAAGGAAGGAAGGAAGGAAGGAAGGAAGGAAGGAAGGAAGGAAGGAAGGAAGGAAGAAATTAATTACGAAGTTTCATATTCTTTTAATATTTAAAAAAGTCCAGTATGCCATGCCTCTAAAGCCTCTGATGTTTAGGATAAAATATTCTGCATTTTGAATTCCTTGTCAAGTAGCAAAATCTTGAGATCTGAGATTGATAGTCAAGTGCAGCCAGTGAAGTGGCCATATTTCCTGTAGTTCAGATATCCACTTCAGAGTTCTCTTTCCCATAGTTTTAATATGTCAAACAGCCATAACAGTTTCTAGATGGCAAAAGTCAAGCAAAGTTGATATAACACTGGTGAAATGAGTAAGGCCCATCAAGATGGCACAGGGATTTTGGTTTATGACTATGAGATGAGTCTGTGTCTGAAGCATCTTTGGGAGTTTCTAAGAAATGCTTTCTCCTGTTAAATGTTAAATGTATATGTGTTAAATTTGGCTCTGTTGATTGTCTCTGGTGTGAGACATTTCATAATAGCACAATTCATTGCATGACAACTATTTTTAACAACCTGGATGTGTCCAATTCCAAGAGCGAATTTCTCAAAGTATTAGTCATAACAGCACTATAATAAATGTCTTTACTTTGAAAGTAGGTAAAGGCAATGCTCTGAAGATCTTCCTGCCTCTCTGCCTTGTCCCAGCACTCAGAAAATCAATGCAGCTATAAGATTTATATGCAGTCTCTGAAGTAAGATATTATAAGTGTGGGTGGGAATGACCTTGATCCTTGCAGTTTATTATATACAGGTTTATTAGACAGAAATGTGAAAAGTATTTCATGTGTTCATTTTTATGAATATGATAACTTTTAACTTCAAAAAGAAAAAAAGGAGGGAAGTTTTCAGTGTCAGGGTTCCCTCTTTGTTTGAAAGACCAAACATGACTCAGAGGTTTTGGAGGTTTTTTTGCATTGTGTATATGGGGAGACCAAGAACACAACTCATTTGAGGTGGTGACAAGGATGCCTCACTTTAGGCAGTGAAATGCCCACACACACACACACACTTTCAAATTGTAAATGAAAGATTAACTGACGTGAAATGCATTTTAAATATGCAGTGTTTATGCTGTCCCTAGTAATCTCAACACGTCACCCTAATGACTACAAGTCCAAGCAGTACTAAAGAGTTATTTTTAGCAAACAGCTGACAGTGACTCACAAACTCGAAGGGAATTCTAGAAGTGGAGCCCAAAGGAGGACATTGCTAATATTCATGTTTTCCCACAGATAAATTCAACATCTTGTGCAGTGATAGACCGCACATAAGGATGTCTCATACCCGGGTGCTGAGGTGGTTTTCCTGCAAAACAAAGACTGGCTAAAACACTATGCAGATCCTTAAAAATCAAAGGCCTCTGGCTTTACAAGTCCAATGTACAGCCTGATTTTAAGTTCTCATTTTCAATGCCAGACAGGTTCAAAAGGAATGTCTGTTTTCATTTCAGCTGTGCTAATCCATACATAACATCCTTTCCCACTACTTACTAGACTGCAGCTATCAAGAAGATATGATGTCTGTGTTTGGGTTAGTTGGTTTAAATTCTAATGACCATGATGTAATCACTATAATCAGGCAGAGCTTGTCTGTCTTTGGGTTTGGGTCTCTTTGCCATAGGCCTAGTGTTTCTAGCTGTGTCATTTAAACTAACCATAACACTGCCTAATTTTCAATTAGCAGTGAGATTGCTGTACAAAGTTGTGTGGCCCTCATTTAAAGGCTGCTTTCCAAGGCTCTTTGTTCTTTTTTAACAGTTTACTAATATTTAGATAAGCAACCTCAATTTGCAGTTAAACTTTGTAGTTAATGCTTTGTTAAGCTGAACTTTCCCTGGGGTTTTTTCAGCAGTTGTCATGAGTGATTTTTTCCCAAATGTACTCATTAACTCTCTTCACATCCAGTATAGATAGGAGTTTTGGGCAGGGTTACTCAGGAAGAGCTTTATTTAAATCAGTTCTGAAAATTTGTAAGAAAAAGCAAATTAAATGTTGTTCCTTTAATGCCCTGGTTCCTCTGTATACTTACCTTTGTTTAGGGGAAATTTAAAGTTGTATATGTCTTGCTTTTTTCAGAAGAAAAAGTGGGAACTCTGGATAAATTGCAATGCTGAAGCAATGAAGGGAAGAGAAAGAAACAGGATTCCGACTGTTGCTCTGTTTAGCTTCATTTGCCTTCATCTCCTCTCTGCCTGGAAGTTTGGTTCCTTGTCTTTGAAAATAAAATATTTGCATTTTTTACATCATTTCTCAATATGTGAAAACTTAATCTAAGAACATATTAAGCACTAAATGCATTGAGTTTGACAGAACTGCACTTGCAAGAAGATCTTAAAAATTACTGAAGATGAAAAAATGAGGGAGGAAACACAAACACACTATAAGCACTAATGAATTAGGACTAAAATATAAATTTATGCTAAGAATCAGGAACAAATTCCTGCCAATTAAATGTCTTCAAGGAATAACCAGCTCAAGGAAATATATATTTGGGATTTTAAACCTTCATAGGAAGCAAATGCCACACAACAATTTTTCACTGGCATAAGATGGGCTGATGCTCTATGTCATCCTGCTTGAAAACCTCAGATGTGTTTTGTTGTCTTATATTAGGGCATAGGATTCATGCATTAGTTTATCCCCAGGTATGTCTGGTCCAGTACCCTATTTCTGACAGGAACCCATTGCAGATGTTTAAGGAGGTATGCAAAAGAAGGCATATTTAAATAATTTGATTGAGGCTTCATAAAATTAGATAAATATAAATAACGTGGAAGTTACGTGCAATTTCTTTTTATTGACACTTGTTTAGGAAATCCTGGCTGACGTAAATGCAATCATTAAACATTCTTTGTTTCAACTTCATGCAGCATGGATTCCTTTTTAGGAGAGAGGACATTTTTTGGACATAAATCAGCCAAGCTGTTGTTCACTCTGTGTAGATTTAGTTGCTTATGACCAACCCCAGTAAAGGGCTTCTGGGTTTGATTGTCATGTTGTCTGGGTGTCCTAAAACAGCTCGCATGCAAGTGAGGGTCTTTCCTGGTAACAGAAGATTGCTCAGCCTCTGATATTCACTTGGTATTTACAGTTTTAGTAATGTCAACCTAATTTTTAACTAAAAATTTTCCACTAAGGAATTGAAAACCTTTGCATATTAAAATAAAGCCATCAGNTTCATAGAATCATCTTCATAGAATCATAGAATTACTAAAGTTGGAAGAGACCTTTAAGATCAAGTCTAGCTGTCAACCCAGCACTACCATTGCAACTCCTAAACCACTAAACCATATCACACAGAGATCTTGAGATTGATTTTTAGCATAGCAAATCATAACCAAAATTAAATTTGTGAACAGAAACACTGGAATTTTGATTCCACGCAAGTGTATGCAGACAAAGTAGTATCACTTATGTCATCAATTGCTTATTTCTGATACCTTTATTTTGTGGACCACTGTTGAAAAAAGGATCATTGTTAGTGTGAGGTTGCAACAAGACATGTTGAAATGAAGTGTGAAGAGATCTTCTTGTTGCACCTGCTATTGTGAAGCAGCCTGCTCTAAGCTTTTTTTCTCTGATTTTGAGACTATTTAAACTCCAAGGCCTATACTGCAGAACCTAATAAAATCTTTGCACAGACAGGCAGGCAATGATCCAGCTCTGCAAACATACTGATGGAAAAGGTCAGAAGAAACTAATCCAAACTGAAACGAATAAAAGAAGCAGAAGGCACTCGTCTGGAGTCGGGTTCTGCCCATTAACATGGTGCAGCCATGACTCACTGGGCACTTCTTAACAGCAGCTCCCAATGAACAGAGGATCTGTAATGTCCCCAAGGGCCACAGTGAAATTCTTGTCACTGACTTCTCTATTTCCAGGCCCAGAGCAAAGTGTGAAATTAGCAGCCAGCCAGCCGACAAAGAAAGCCTATCTTCCGTATTTGCCCATGCCCAATTCACACTTAAAATGCCAGTCTAGCCAGCAGTAATTCCCTTTTTTTCTGGTACTCCCATCTAGAAAGTAGTGAACATGGATGTCTTGCAGGCCAGCCAAATTTGAAGTGCTTGCACTAGCTGAAAAAAAGATTTCCAAGCTGTCCAAACCCCTCTGAACTCATCAGACTACTTCTCTGACTATCTTAATCCTAATATTCTAGAGTTTTTAGAGACCTGGTGAATGATCACAGGTCTCCCCTGCGTAATTCAGGAGCAGAGCTGGCTGCACACCAACAAACTCCCCCCAGTTTGATTGTTGTTTCCCATCTACTGGTTTATGTTAATTTCTGTACTGCTGTCACATTCCCAAAAACTCTTCCCCCATGGCACGTGCCAATATTTTACGTTTTAATTTGTTGTTGGACCAGCTTGGAACTGATCATCAGAATCTCATTTTGGTACCTAAAAGCTGTCAAGTCCTATGGTCTGTCAGCTCTCCCCTATAATTTGAGAGAGGAAGTAGATGCATATGAATGGGCATTTATCCCACCTGTCTTCAAAATCCTTTCATAAAATTGGACAGTTTGTTCCCAGAAGGGGCTTTTTAGTTTTGCCCAACTATCAAGGGACAAAATCAGAAGATAAGAAATCAGCTCTGATCAAGGGTTGGGGAGCAAAGAGTGAAGCAGCTGAACCTCTGTGTGCTCTGTCATGTAACCAGACACACAGAACCAGCAGCTGAAAACTTCTGGCCTCAAAAGCTGCCAGTTGGTTGTTGTTGCAGTTTTAGAGGAAGAGAAATAATGCACAATGGCTTAGTGTCTGAGGCAAGAGTAATGGGCAGCAAGAGTAATGGAAGGAAGTGGGAATTAGTGTTGCTTACCAGGAGGATAGTAGCAATTGCAAGAGTTACTACTAGGCTGACTTTAGAGGTTCAGGAAGTATTGAGAGCATTAGCAGACTACTGCTGCACTGTGTAAATCTTCAAATGTGGCTGAAGTGTGGCCTCTGGAATTTTTCAGATAAGAATATCTTTAAGAAATAATTTCATGTTTTGCAAAACACATACATGTATACATCTATTTCAATGTATAAAGATACATAAATACCTGGAGAATATCCCTCTCTTATTTAAATTTAGTTCACTGATTACCTACATATCTACCCGCTCCAAGAGACTATGATAGCTTGGTTGCATCCCCTTTCAGGATGCAGGTATGCTCCTTTTTGGGCAGAGCAACACTGGGAGCAATCCCAGCCTCAAGGATTCAATCCCTAATGCCTCCCAGGAAAGCAGGAGAAATCTTGCTCTAGGCAGGTATGGAAACACTGGCCCCAAAATGATATCGAGGTGTTTTTCATTTCTTAACAACTATTAATTAGAACTAAACTAATCTCACTGGTTTCCCTCTGCCAGCCCTCAGGAGACACGACCATTGTTGCTGCAGCAGCCTCTAGAAGTTCACGGATGTTTATATTCTTCCAGCTCCGTGAGTCCAAGTGCTAACCTGAGTAGCCTTCCAAGAAGTTGAAATAACTTAATGGGAATGATGTAATGCTGTGTAAGTGTGTTCACGTTCTTACATGCCAGTGTCCTGCAAAAGCATTTCCTCTCAAGGAATAAATTAGGGATGATGGAGGCTGCTGCAAACCACCCACCCACACAGCCTTTTTCTCTTCCCCCACAATTATTTTTCAACTAAATTGATCAGAAAATAGCCCATGTTTTCATTGCTTCAGCCAACAACAGTGTCTGCATTATTACTATGCATTTGACAAGCAGAGGACATTGCAAGCAGAACTGCTAGGGCAGATATTTGTACATTGCCTTTGGGTTATTTTTACCTATAAATTGACATGCTAAATGTGGTTTATTTAATATGCTTTATTCAAGCTTCATTCACCTATAGACATCTGTGTTATATGGCACAGTATAACTGTAAGCAAAATCAAGATGAAGTGGAACATATTCATTCATGTAAGTTTCTTTTTATTTTTTAGAAGCAAGGAAATACTTACAATTTTTCTCAGTATTAGAGCCAACAGTTTAAGAACCCGAAAACATACAGACGTTGAAACAAAAGCTGTGATATTTATGAAGAGTAGCAACTATTGAATGAAAGTAAAAATAGAAAAGAGCAATATTTAAAGCCTTTTTTGGTTCTTATTTTAGAAGATGACTACACAAAGCGAACCTAAAGAGTGGAATAGGATTTCGTGTTTTATTGGCATTTGGGGAAACTTTATACTCTGTCTCTGGAAAATCAGAAAGGGAAGTGGTTGCAAGGAATCCACATAATAATGTATGGGAAAGCCAGCTAGAATTTACAAGGGAGTGGACGGTACTGGTAAATCAAAAGGTTGCCAGATCGCATGGTTCACAATTAATAGTAGGGTGTTCCACCAGCAAGCAGTTTCTCCATTTTCTTTTCCTTTATTACCACTTTATTCCCACTAAGCCACTAAATTATTTTTCTTAACTATTGATGCAAAATAGATGTTACTAGTAAAAACATATCAGGTATATAATGAGAAGCAAATAAGCCTGTTACAGTTTCATAAAATGCCATGAAAATTCCAAACTGTAGGGTGTTTTGTTTTGTTTTTTCTTGCTGAGAAATAAGATTTTATGGCCAAATGTTATGAGAACCAACTATTCACAAGAACCAGAGTTTCAATGCTCAGTTTGGAGGCTCATTTTTAGCTATATAGTACAGTCTGCACTCTTGACTTGGTGCCAGTCCAGCTACAGTCCCAGAAGTGGATGTTTAGGGACAGCTGCTGACAGGATCTAGCTAATATTGGGAAATATTTTTTGTTGCATTTCACAACACTAAATGTCACAAATGTCACCCTTATGTGCCACCACATGGTTTTTTGGGGAGATAAGAAGTATCGCTAAACAAAACACATTGCCTTGTAAAGTGCAAAGAAATTCCATCTGCCTATGCAATACCAGTTCTCAAAAAGGTTTTGCCCTAAAACCAAGCTATTTTGATGTATTATTTTTGTATCACATTTATTTATAGTATTGATATCCAAAGGATATTTCAAACAGAGAAACAGGTAAATCGCACTTCACGAAGTTTACTCTGAAGTACAGGAGGAGGAAACACAGGAAATTCAATTTCCTAGGAATCATCCTTGGAAATAGGCATCTTCCCCACAAGTGGAATTTGTCTGTCAAGCCACTCAGATTTACATGGCTCAAAGTGCCTTCTTACTGACCACAGTTAGTACATGCTTATGGCTCCTTTGCCTTAGTTTTAAGTAAGAAGTGAATTCTAACCAAGTTAGATTCTGGTTTCAGAGTTCCTGAGATAAAGGACCTAAAAACACTCTTGCAACTACTAGTAATCAAAACTTCAAAGCAAAAACCAACAGCAATTTTTTACTGGACTCTGTGTTCCCAGCTAAACTCACAGTGCTTTGCTCCCAGAAAGGAATACATAATTTGTCAGAACTCATCCTTGTTTTACAAAAAAAGTCTTTAAAGTTTAAGTATAATAGATAAAATTAATTCTGAATATATTTTTAATCAAAATTGAGCTAAATCATTCTTAGAATTTGAGAAATGAAGTCTTTGCCCAAAGTTCTGAAATCTGTCCATAAAGACAAAAATCCCTTTGACACTGAATGCAGTGGGAGGAGAGTCTGACACCAGACATTTCCGTACAGATTTATGCATACTTTCAGTTCTCTAAACCTTGTTATACGTTGTATGAAAGACAGTATGCCATATGGTATAAGTAATTTCAGTGTGCATTTTCAGTGAGTCCATAACCCCACCAGCTCAGACCTAGTACTCGTGTTAAGCTAATATATGCTGACAACTTCAAACCTAACTCAAATATACTAACACCTGCCAGTATGGCCACTATACTCAGGAATTTTGGGGGGTAATTTAGGCCTAGGATTTTAAATTAAATTAAGTTATGCTGACTACACTTGACCTTGCATATATTATGTTCACAGCTAAAGCTGACAGGAATGCACAGAACTAATGTGAAGGCTCAGTTTGGGCTTACACAAGGATCAGAGAAGTATCCTGCTTCATAGAGACCTGCCATTGGTTTTGAGATTAGCACTTGAAAGAACAAGGAGCTAAGTTTTGACCTTTCAGAATTGAGGAAAGAGTAAAATCTGCAGTCAGTTAGTATAGTTTTAGCCAGAAAGTCTGATCAACTAAATTTTTGTCCAGTTAATATCTGAACTGGCGCTAGTAATCCACCTGCATAAAGTTATGAGAAGATCAGATTTGTTGTGGGGTAAACTAGGGTAAGGAATAAACTATAGACCACATCAGGGGATGTGGTATTTGACCTTGTAAAAGTACTTGGCATGCTGGGAAAATATTCAGAGAGGGCAAGCAGGTTTCTCAGAGACATAGCCACGGAGAGAAGGAAACTGTGCTTGTTACTTCTCTTGGAGCATTTCAAAACTTCCACCAAGATGAGATGCGTTCTTAATCTTATCTCTCCAGGCAGATGCGATAGAATATTAATTCAGCAAAGCCAAAGAGATAAAACTGGAACAGCTCACACTTCTCCTGACAAATACATCCCAGTTGTCTACAGTGGAAACGGCAACGGGAATGTTCTTTTATAAAGAGTGCAAGAAAAGGCAGTTCAAATTCAGAAGCTCTTCAGAAACCAAAGGAAACCAAATGTAGCCTTTCATTGTTAGACAAGCCAAAATTTGGCTTTTTCTAAATGAATGTTTTTTGTGTTTGCATCATCACTTCTTCCATAATAGGCTTTTGATTGACAGATGATTGCAGGAATATCTAAGAATATGACTGCTAACACACAGTTTTGTAACAGCAGGCTGCAATCAGAGCCTGAGCTCAGCTTGAGTCATTGTTGTTTGTGAATGTGAGCCAGAAGCACTGGAATCCTTATTTAAGAGATTGAGATTTTGCGGCGTCCTTCTGGCAACAATAGTGCATCAGAGGTTCACCTTCAAGACCATGCTGGCAAACATGTTGTAACATTTGTGGTAAACACTTGACAATGGAAAACCTTAGGATGAATTTTCAGCTCATAAATAAAACAAGAAGGGCTCATGCTTACATGATCATGGCTGTTGAACCTGGCCATCTGTATAATGTTCCCACTTGCAATGACCTTCCTCAAGATGAGCAATCCATCATTATAGAGCAAGCACATAATTATGGTTACAGACTTGTTTTGACAATATTTCCAACATTACTGCAACCTGCTCCAGAATTTCTTTGTATCAGCTGATCTCAGGCACTTCACAAGTGACTGGTTTTCAAAAAAACCAAGCAAGTCCCTTTTCTCAAAAATAAGAGTTGCCCAGTGTCATTTAGCAGAGCTACTAGAAATACATTTTAAACTAATTTTGTTGTTCACTAGAAGCTAAGTTAGTGGTTGAAGTCTAGTGGACAGAAGTCTCAGACATTTTGTGAATAGAGACAAATCTATGAAATACACTAATCTATTAATACACTAATGCTGTCACACAGAATTATTCAGGGTACTTAATTCACTATTTGCCTAATTAAGTAGCTGAACTTAATTAATGCATAATTGAGTTCAATACCTGCAGAATTACATGTATTTGAAGTGCAAAGGTGGGGGTTTTTTTTGCTTGTATGAACAGAAGTAAGACCTTTAAATTGGCTTGAGAGGAAAATTCTCATTCCCCATAACACACAGTATATAGTTCAGCTCTGGAACGAAAAAAATGCATTTTAATACCTTATGAAGACATATGAATTTTTATGACATCATATGAATTCTTTATAATGACTTACAGGAATTAAGACACATTTCAGTAGAAAAATAGCCCAAAGTATATTTTTAGAGATGTTTATATAGTTGCAAAATATTATTTCTCTAGTGTAAGTGACAGGCAGAGAGTATTTGACAATGTGTTATAGTTTAAGGATCTTGTTGTACTTGCTGAGAGTGAGTCAGTCCTGATTTTGTTACCCACGAATCAGTTCCAGACTCACACAGCCATTCCAAACCCTGTTGCTGAGATTAACAGTACTTATCTTCCATGTATTAGGATACCTACTTGTTATACTCCTTTCTCATTGGTAATGTCCTGCTCTTTTCATTATGTGTATGTACATCTGTTTACAAGAAATCCATGTCCAGGAAATACACATACTTTATGTAAGTACATACCTGTCTCTGTGCTCCCTTTCTCATATCTGAAAATGTGTGGGTTTAGCATTTTTTTTTTTTTCACATCAGCTTTTAATATCAAAAACTGCAGTGCCAGAGTGTTAAGGCAATCTGCAAGAGCAATGCTTAAAGATACGACTCATGAACACAGGCCAGGTAATTTAAAAGTTGGTGTGGTAGCCACTAGTAAGTCTTGGCTTTTTTATAGCAGTCAGAAATGTATCTGTTTTATTTTTAGCTATTGCTGGTGTAATCTTACAGCTTTCATTCATGAACTTCTGGATTGTAACACTTCATGTTATTTCCTTGTCGTACAGTGGGTCTCCAAATTTATTTCCTGACATAAAATTAATGGTGTTTTCTTATTATTTTTTAATTAAGTAGCCTTAGCAGTCATCAAATTTTTGGACAACAGTCCAAGAAGTGTGAAATTCCAAATTTAGGCATCTCCTGGGTGGAACCAGGAACTATTTGCCAATTGTAATGACTTTTTTCATAATGGAGATCATTTTTTTCCAGCAGGAACAAAAAGCATCCAGCTCTGTTTAGATCTTATTGTAGCTCATGACTTGTGATGTGGTTATATCAACTTTCCAAGCCGTCACTTGACCTTCTGTCCTTTTGCAAGGCAAATTCCAGCTTTTATTGTTAACAAGCTACTGTAGCTAAAGATGGCCTTGCAGGCAGCCTTTACAGAAGAGACGGTTATCCATTTGACTGACTGAAGTTTCTGCTAGTAAAATATACTTACTTTTGGATCTATTTTCTGAGGAATCTCACACAACTATTAAACGGATGTAAGTAGTGCTGCTAGGAATGTTATTGCTGAAGAAATAGCACACTTAAATATCATATAGTTTTGAACATGACTTTCTTCAAATCAGAGAATATTTAATACTGGCCACCAGGATTTTCTTTACTGTAGGTCTTTCAACTAGTCATTCCGTCAGAAACAGTGATCTTGGATCTCAAAGTCCTGGAATGTATCTTCACCTTCACACTAGCAGAAATTTATTTATTAAATACTCCCTTAAAATATCCATTATTTTAAAAATAACTCAATAGAATATATCTGTCATGATCTGATGAGTAAGCCTATCACTGGTGCATGAAAATGTGCCATTCAGATCATGTCATGTGGGAATACATGGGCCTTTATAATTTCAGGGTATTTAATTTTAAAATAGTTTTTATAATTTATAATTATAATGAAATTTATATGAGATTTATAATTTCAGGGTATTTAATTTTAAAATAGTTTAATTTAAATCTCAAGACATTTTAAGTCATTACAGATACATTTAAAACTAGAAAATAATCTTGTTTTCATGCAGCACCTCCTGAACTAGACATACCACTTCTATGTCATTACTGAAGCTTTTGCTAGTTGATAGTTTGGAACACAGGAATACAGTCATACAAAGGTTTCAGTCATTATTTGGCTTCAGTTATGTCACCTGAGCTTATCATTTCAATTACCAAAACAACATAGTTGTTGCTCTGCACTTATCTCAGGAGAGTTTTGTGAAGATTCTGTTACTGTCTGTTTAATTTTAAGAATATATAGTTCCATTATAATTTCACCTAAGTGGCTGATTCTTGGTTGTTGCTGCTCCTGCAGGGTTGGGTCTTTATGGCTCTTTATCTACTGCCTTGATGACACTCTTTCGTCTGTGTGCTCTGAGAGCTCCAGCACAGCTTTCCAAAGTCACTGAATTGTTTTAAGGAGTTATCTGCTAAACACAGACATAGCTCTTCTCTATGGCAAGATCATAAAAGACCATATAAAGAACCTTCTATTTTTCATTTCTTGGTCATTTAGTTAATCTCCTTTTGACAGGTGGCTACTCCCATGCAAAAGTTTTTAGATGTACATGGTATAATGGATCAATTTATACTTCTTCTTTTTTAAAGCTGGGTAATTTCCCTGATCCACCTTACGGGGCAGCCCACAAGCCAGAGAAGTAGTGGGGTGAAATGGGCAGTAATCCAACGGGTCAGGACATATGAGAAAGGACAACTGAGGAAGCCTCTTAAACTGGCTTACCTGCTAGAGAAAATGTTAGTGGATCTGAATCACAAGATTTAAAACTTTCCTTGTCAACCTGCAGGGCTAATGCTGTAATAAGAATAAGATATTTGTTTGTACTTATCTTGGTTAGATAGTAAAGACTGTATGCTCTGCACTCACCTTTAAATACACGTTTTAGAGGTAAGCCTTTTATTAAAAGGATTATAAAATATCTGAAGAACATCAGCATTTCAAATGCGTCTTAAAAAGTCAAGAAAATGTTAGATGATGTCAGGTAACAGTCCTGAGTGAGGTAGAATTAATTGAGGACTGATTTCTGAGGTACTACATAAGTAATTTGCAGAACTCACCTGAAGGTCAAGTCTTCAGACCAGACTCATAAAAGAACCTTGCAAGACAAAACAAATGAAAGGCAAGCTTGCCCTCAGACTGATGTCCTGCGCAGGAGAAGGAAAAATGTGAAGACAGAAGTCCACCTGATGTTTGGATCTCATACTATGGCTGACACACAAACAATTATTTAATTGAATGAAACAGTTTCCTTGGAAATTACAAACAGATGTGTCTCAAGTTTGGATTTTCAGGTATTTCTTTCAGAATGTAAGAACAATCTTTACACTTTTTAGCTTATAAAATATATTTATTTTTCTTATTATTTCTATGTAACAGTAAACTAGTTATTTGAAGACACCTAACGGACTTTCCAAAACTCTTCTTCAGGTCTTCTGTCTTCCTTTTGTAGCATTCAAAATCCTCAAAAAGGATCAAACTACTGAAGATTTTTCCAAAACATTCCTTTGCTAAGCTGCCACAGCAAGTGTGTGATGGACTGGTGTGAAGCAAAAAAATTAGGACAGGTCCAGATCCTAAGGCACTTAAATGAAAATCTCCTCTGAACTGGAACCCACCCAACTACTCTGCTCCTGACACTTATTTCTTCTCTTCCATATTATTTTTTATTCACTGTATCCCTTGAATATCACCTAAGGCAAGAAGAATTGAATGTGCAATATTGGAAGTTTGTTGGATTCTTGAAGGAAAGAAGAGGAATAGGACATGTCCCTTGGAAACTTACAATAAAGACCGGTGAGAAAATATATGCTATGAATGTCACCTATTAATCAGGAGAAAGTGTGTGAATATTTTAAGGGACAGATGGGAAAGAATATATGTGGAAAAAAGGAAACAGTGAGGCAGTTGTAAAGTGATGTAACTGACGTTCAGTGAACACACCTGGCCAAAGCAGATGGCAGAGCAGTTTCTGTAACATGTGGCATTCTTCTGACTAGGACATTATCAGAAGCATGACATAACATAATGCAGCCCTGTGTAGGCCTGGGGAGGAAACAGGGACTTTCTCAGCCTTGGTACCATTACACGCTGCCTCACAGTGTTCCATTACAAGAAAGAGTGGAAATTCATTAAAACACACGGTGGTCCAGAATGTGCACAGAAGGCAGTCACAGAAAGAGTTACTTTTACTGGGAGTAAAACTTTCTGTGTAATATAATATTTCCCAGCTTCACTACTAAAAGGGCAAGAGGAATCTAAATGGAAAATATAACTGCATTCAGTGTGCCACACTTGTGTGTACATGCGCACAGACACTCACTCATTACATACACAGAAAAGGGGGCAAGAAGGTTAACACATGGGAAATATATAAAAAGCCTATTAGCAAGGGCTACTCAACATCTGTGGAAAAGTTGACAAATTCTTTAATAACAGTTCTATTTTATTAAGATTTTTTTTTATTTGAAAGCAGTTCCTTGGGCTTACTTAACAGCATAAAAGAGTCATTGCACTGGAGAGTATAAATATTCTAAAGCAGGGGCTATAATAGAGGATAAAGAGTATAAGGGTTACATCCTGGACATACTCATTTTAGTATCTACATTCTTACTGGCGTCAGCCATGGCAGTTTTGACTACACAGACATCCACTCTTCACACTGAATTAGTGATTCTTTTATCCTCTCTACTTCATTTTGCTCCCACATTGACAAAATTGGCTCAGGAACAACAGGTAATGAGACTTCAGTCATGGTAATCATGGCTCCATACTGTTACATGCTTCCTACAATGTTTCCACTGCAGCATCATTTGAAATGTCTGTGATCTCTGATTGATCATCACAACCCATTTTTACCATGTCTGCATCAAGTTGTGTTCAGCATCTGCATCATTCCACCAGTGATCTGCTGAAGTATCCTGTTCATTTCTTTAACGAATAAGGTTTTTATTGCATTCAAATTTTTCGGATGTAAAAGTTACAGTAGAATTAATAAAATTAAATACTTACAAGGCAGTGGAAGAGACTGTTAATCATGTTTTTCAGTAAATGCTTGCTTAGTTTTGCCTTTCTGTTTTACTAGTGACTAAGTGACTAGGACATATACTGACAATTAAAAATCTTACACAGATTGCTTGGCCTTCATCTGCTTTCCAATGTAACCCACATCCTCAAAGGCAAATAATTAATCTGAGCAGCAAACCACACAGTTTTAATGCAATTCTGCTATTGCTGGAAAGAAAATTTCACAGAGAATTGATTTACTGTCTCATAAAGTCCCAGAAAATTCTCAGGTATATGTGGGCTTCATTTTTCATAGAATGTTTTCTTTGACAGATTTGACTGGTGATGAAGCTTTCTGTAGGTTCAGGGTTTCTTTTCAGTTCATGTTTGCAAATCTTCAGTCTAGCCTTTATTAGTAGATTTACGATAAGCTTTTGTCCTGCATAAATGTAATATTCAAGTGCGTACATTTTTATATAGCAATGGCTGCACTAGTTTAGCAGACATGTTTTCTTTGGATTTTATATCTCATTCACCCATATACCCCAAAATGCTCTGCTCTCCACCAAAACTATGTTCAATGTTTCATTGAGATACCTTTATGTGTTGAAATCTTTGTTACACAGGAGAGTTTCAGGCCAGTCATTAGTGAAAGCCCTGCAGAAATATTGCCTTGGTGCAGGACATATTTCAAGTGCCTTATCAATAGTGTTTTGTTGCTGAAAGTGATCCTATCTCCTCAGGTGTTTGTTTCTGTTTTGTTACCTTCCTGAGGAAAGGATAAAAATCCTTTATATTTGCTAGTAGTAAGGACAGCAAAGAGGGACAGTGCAAAATACAATAGTTCAATCTGCATCAATACAGAGACATGATGGTTTTGAATCAGCAGAGCGCAGAAGCCTGAAGACTCTTCTTTCAGGGTCCGTTGTGGTAGCTGGAAGAAAGCTAAAGTTCATATCTTCTGTCGTCAAGTCAAAAGACTACTTAATTGTAAAGCTGTCTGTTATAAGAACTACATCCAACCTGACTGCTTACCCTAAGACAGTGAAAAAAAGTCTCTTCTGTAAAAAGAGGAATATTTGAAATATGAATAGACCTGCTGTATGTCTTTACAAATAAAGCAAACAAATTTTCTGTGCTAAGGAAAGTAATATTCTGACTACCACAAATTGTAGAATGAACAGTTGTAGATAGGTGTGTCAAAATTGTCTTTATTCAAGATGAGATCTTTGCAACCCAGCTTAGGAGAATAGCTAATTGCTTTCCAGACACTGAGATCATTATTTTACAGACGCTATTTTTTTTTAAATCCTCTAATCTAGCAAAGAACTTCAGTTTATGAAGAATCATGTTGTTTTGAAGACAATGGATGAAATAATGATACCAGTGAAATCAACAAAAAATATTGTCTTATGCTAAAAGTGTTGGGCTGAGCCTTCTGTTGGTGGGCTGCTTGTCAAGAACACTTTAAGCAATTGATACAAAAAAATCTTCTTTGCCATCCTAAATATGTTTTCTGGAATGATGATAGTTTTTTTGACTTTCTGTCATGATTCAGTTTTCAAGCTACAAGTCATATTAAAGATCAAATGCACAATTAATCAGCGAATGGCATGTTCATACCGTGTCCCCACCTCCTATCAGTGTAATTTTATTGATAAATTCATTGGCTGAATTTCTTTGCTGTATTTATCTGCCATCACTTTGCTTTCCTGACTTCAAAGACAGAGGGGTAGAAGGGTTTTCATCATTCTTTTCTCAGAGCTGAGCACAGGAAATTGGGGATTAACTTCCTGTGCTCAGCTCTGGTCATTTTATCAACTTGGTGTCTGTGTCACTATGGAACAGGGGGAGGAAGAATTGCCAGGATATCTACAACTGAAAGTCTTAGACAAGCAGACGAGACAAGAGGGGTTCATTGGTTTGCTGTAAGACTCCAAGTTGCAAACTACTACAGCTGTGCACGTAGAGTCCAGTTAACTCCCACTGAAATCAGTGAAGCAGTCTTGACAGTGGCTTTACTGGGCATAAGTTCATCATATTCTTTGGTAATATTGTCCATACTACTAATCAGTTAATCAATTTAAGCTATAAGACTAATAAAAAATGTGATTATTTTAGCTGTTGTGACTTTACTATGTTTCTGGATCAGAAGACACAACGAAAGTGTAGGTATATGATGGTATCTCATTACAGCATTTAACCCATGACAATAACATTCTCTAAAGTACTGCTGTGTTTTAGGAGCACACAACCCATCTTCAAACTTATATTTAGACAGCTAAGAACATAACTATGAAAACTGAGTCAATATACCTCCATTATTTGGATGACTTGGAGTATATTCCTGTATTTTCTACTCTCTTAATTGACTCAGTCTCACCACACTTTGTTTAGGTTTTTTAGCCTAAACCAAAATTAATCATCTAGTCTCCCATGTCCAAAAAAAAAGAAAGAAAATCCAAGAGCATAAACCAGGCATTTAATATCAGAGAGGGAAATGTTCTGGAAATAGCTATCTTCCTCTGGTAATGACTGTGGAGGATTTGATCACTACCTTCAACCAGACAGTTAACTTCTACAAGACTGAAATTAGACGACATGAAACTAAACCTTAGTGTATATGAGAAGACATAATTCAGACTCGAGTTTACCCATTTCCTGTTTTTCAAGTGATTTATATTACCCACCTAATGCCCCTTCAGCTGTGTTTGAGGACAGTAATATATTTGCCTAAAGAGGCAGTAAGAACATTCCAAAATAGTACTGAATTCTTGAATAGTACTTTGCACAAACTCTGTATTTCCTATTGAAAAATCCTGTATTTCTATATGAATTCTAACTTTGATGACCTCTATTTCAATACATTTATTCTTGTAAGACGTTTATACTGTACTACAAGCCAACTTCCCACCTTAAAATTTTGCAAAACTTGTTTGCAGATTCTTTTGTGGTTTTTTGAGGTATGAAATGAAGCAAGATGAATCTAATTTTTCTTGTGGGCCATACTTCAGCAGTGGGATAAAAGCAGGTATGGCTGGTAAATATATGATAGTTTTTGGGTTCTTATAAACATTTTTGGTCAGATTCCTCTGCACATGCCTCAAAGAACTGCAAAAAAATCTCCCTTTATATTTAAATTCAATTTTCAGATTAATGGACGTCAATTTTTAGCTAAGTCATCAGTGCATAAAAAACAGGTATTCTGAGATAATTGTCTGATATACCATCTTTTACATTGGATTAATTATATTTTTTTCTTCACCTTGGACACTCCAAATATTTATGTCAATTTCCATATATAATTCATTCTTCTTCACATACTCCTCAATATTTTCTGTCATCATATATTTTCGGCCAAGACTTTTTAAAGTACTCTGTTTTTAAGCCTGAGTATTGCCTTCCAATACCGCATTTCCTAGAATCTTTCCTTTGGTTATTTTCCATAGACAAACTTATTAACTTTTCATTCTTTGGACTTAAGCATCATCCCTCAGAGACTCTTTAGAAAGGTTTGAGCACTGCACATATACTTAAATAATTAAATGGCCAAATAATGGCCAGTAATAAAGTCAAAGGGTAGGTTTTGGTCAGAAAATACGGATAATTTTGCTACTGTTCTCTGAAGAAGTTCTCTGCATAGATAACATCACCTCAGGTAGTGGCAGCCTGTCTACAAGTTTCTCCAAGGCTGCACACTCATTGACCCTTAAAGACAACCTAATGGAATGAACTGAAGAGTAGGGTGAAAAAACAAGGAAGAGGAGTATCATTATGCCTGGTTATGAAAAATTTTTCAGAGGGAGAGTAATGTCAGGATTAAGCATCCCTTTCTTTGTGAAGTTTGTTGCTTCAAAAAATTTATATTTAAAACTGATATGCATGTTCATATTCCACTTTATGTGGGTGTAAGTCCAAATAGATTCAAATATGTTTCACAATTAGCTACCAGGCTCCTGAAAGCAGGGTTGATCAGCCACTCTTCATACAGGAAGGATTCCCCTATAGAATTCAGGATTCACAGCATCACGTGTGAGCAGTGTGACTGAGTAGTTTCATTTTTAAGGTTCTTTTCTGGTAGGCAGTCTTAGTCTCTGGTACCTTCTGTGAATATTATGTATTTTGTGCAACAATTTTTTCACAAACCAGCAGCATTTTTCCTGTTACCACTCAGAAAAGACTGTCTTTTCTCAGGCAATGTGTGAGAAATGTAATGCTTAGCTCTGGTTTCTTCATTCCACTATGGAAATTGCCTAAAGTTACCAGCAACAGTCTCTACTGTGTAATACCAAAGCCTTTCAACTGAATCTTAAGCTAAGTTAGGCATTAGCTGCCTCACTGAAATCATGTCAGCCTGACGGTAAATTATTAATTCCTTAAATGTTTAGGAAGTGTTTTGACGTGAGAATGGGCTGGATCACACTCTGTTGTGGGAGTTAACGTACAGTGCCATATCCACAGGGAATGAGTACGCTTATACCTCAACAGTACAAGGCTGGATCAAGAGAAGGGGCAACAGAGCCTCCTTCTCTCCTCTTTTGACCGCTGTCATTCAGGTAAGGGATGAACTGGCAGGGGAAGGTTGCCCCAACAAAGGGGCACTGACTGCTGTCCTCCCCAACGTGCCCAGAAGCTGTCAGAGTGCTGGCCCTTCCAAGGTTGGATTAGATCAGCTCCCTCTTGTGCAGGCTGTGCCTTCACTGTTAGTCCTAGCCTTAACTCTTTGGCTCCGGACAGAAAGTTCAGTGTAGAGAGGTCAGAACTAAGCCAATTTGAACTTGAAACCAAATATTTAAATCCTGAGGGAATTCAAGGATGGGGAGGGGGGCAATGGGTTGAAATGACTGCTGTTGTATAAATACATGAAAACCCATAAAAATATTTACAAGACACAGCTAATCTCAAGATAACATTCTTTTGGCCATTGTAAAACTGACTCATCAATATAATGGACTATATTTTTGGTTACTTTATTTTAGCTTTCTTTTTTACAGTTAATATTTACCAAGTCTCTGGGGCCTAAAATTACCTCACCCTTTTGCTTCAGGTCTACAGCTGCAGTCTCTGGCCTCACCATAGAAACGCCTGGAATGCAGCATTGTTTCCTTTTCTGTTAGAAAAATAAGGGAAGCTGAAGTAGCAACTACCACCAAGACAGATAAATTCTCTTGTAAATTACTAATTAATAACTTAAAGCCATATTACTGAGCGGAATATTGGTGACTTTTAGGTACTTTAATACTCCAACAGGCAGTAAGTCAGCTGCAGTACCTGCTGTACCTTACTTGTCCTCAGAATATAAATTCATCTGGGTGTATCAGATCAACAACAGCTAAAATTAATTTTTCATAATTAGTCTGGAGAAGAACTGTTTGGCTTTTCAAAGCAGCTGGTGATTACAGGGAGATTTCATTTGAAAGTTCAACACACAACTTACAGAGCATTTGAATTTCATCTAGTTAAGTTGAGCCCCGAGACACTAAGGCATGGAAAATCTACAGTTCTTTTAGAAAATCTTGGCCCCTTTTTGTTTCAAGAATTCTTAAGCAGAGTGAAAGCTGCATCTCTGAGCCAAGAATTATATCTTTTGAGCCACGCCAAGAAATGAGGTAGAAAAAGATGAAAAAACTTGTAGTCCCAGAGTTGATAGGACTTGGCTTTGAAATGGCTTCTGTGATCCTTCCCATTACAGTGCCATATGACTGGAAGGAACTACAAATACTGGTATCCTTCCATAGAGCAGAATGACATCTTTTTGTTGCTTCTGTTACTATACATGAAAATCACAGCAACCAAAATGTCATATTCTGTATTTCTTGGATAAAGATTATTTTTATACTTTGCATTTGAATGCAGAAGTGTTACTGACTGCTATTTGCCTTTTGGCAATCTTGCTGTAAGTTAAGCCTGACAAAGTATTACTCAGCTATGAAGACAAGACTTGGACACATAGTGAGTGTTGATATCAGAGCATAGTACCATGGAAAATGAGTTTCCTAGGAACATAAAACACTGCTCATTATTTACCTAGTCTCAGACTTTAATATAGGGAAATGACATATATTACTGTATTAGATAATCTGTAACTGTTATAATAACTATTCTTATGAGGGTTGCTTGAAGCAAAAAAATGGGGAAAATTGTATTATCTATGACATTATTCCACCCTTGTTATAATTGGACCTATGCTTCTCTCCTGAGCATACAACCTAAAGTCCTCAAAGCTGTAGAGTCACTGTCAAATTGAAGAAGCACTGCAAATGATATTTGCATTAGAGCTGTATAACTTACCTTAGTCATAGCAAGGTCAACCCCTCAGTGTGCAATGCACAGAATAGAGTCATGCAACTAAAGCTCTCCTGCTGTTCCCCGTACCTGTCGGATGAATGTTGCTGTCCATGAACAAAGAAAATCTGCTCTTCTTGTAATTCTACTTTTGAACCATTGTAAATTTCTAAACCAGTATATAAAGGTAAACTGCAATTGAAGGCAGACAGCGCTGGCAATTGCAGGGGTCCAAGAGCTGATTCACATTCTTGTCTCAAAAGCAGCAACATTTGTCTAGATGGAGCAAGACAGACAGCTGCAGGCAGCAAGTAACTCTAAATTTAATCTACTACCTCATGCCTGTTAGAGTATTTTATTTATTTATTTATTTATATTCCAGTCAGAATCTGTCTTTGGCTTTGCTTTTGATTCGTCTTAATCAAAGGCAACTTCAACAATCCAAATTCCTCTTTATTGTAATGCTGGTAATGCATAATGGCTTGTTATGAAAACTCTGCACCCTGGAAACCTTCAATGTCAGGTTGGTTGGGGCTCTGAGAAACCCAATGTAGTTGAAGGTGTCCCTGCTCCTTACAGGGGATTTGGACTAGATGACCTTTAAAGATCCCTTCAAACCCAAACCCAAAAAAATTCCATGATTCTATGAATATTAGAAGAGCTCTCTTCAATAAACATATATCCCTGAGCCAAAATTGTCAGTGGGACCATACTGTTGGTCTTCATTTTCATCTACCGTAAAAGACAGCACTGGACAGTGGTTTCATGGGACAAGGGACTAGATCTCAACTTTTATTTGACAGAAGGAATAGTATGGAGTTGCTTTAGCACATCAACCTACTAAATACATATTTATTCAGTTGTCTGGGGCAGGTAAAAGAGGAAGGAACAACCAAAGTAAATATATTTACAGTACGAAACCAGGATCTCCTACATAACATCAGTACAGTAACTTTAGGTTTGCAAAGCATCAGAACAATGTCAAGGAGGGATCATTTTAAGTTAATAATTTCATGGTAAGATATGTCTCATTGCTTAAATATAGTAAAAAATGTAGGATCAACAAAGTTGAAGAGAATTTATTGTCCCTACTGTTCAAAACTTCCAATGTTTACAAACACATGTCAGCAAATAAAGAGGTGAAGCAAGCACTGGTATCACCTTCTAATTCAGCTGGATCAGATCACCGTTTGCAGTCTGTAATAAACATCTCACATTGAGCTTAACTACCTCTGAAGCCAGCAGTACTGCCAACTACTCTGTAAGTCACGTCACTGCCATGGCTTGCTTGCCAAAACTGTTAAAGCATTTCTTTCGTAACATACCATATTTTAGCCTGGGGGAGGGCATAAAGAAATCACACTATATGAAATAATATATCTTATTTTTACACAGTCCTGGACATTCTTATTTTAGACATGAAGCATATGATGTTATTTCAACTGGAGCTGAAAGGAAAAAACAAAACAAAACTAAACTAAACTATTCTCATTTCAATTCAAGCAGAACCTAATTTATACTTGATATACATACCTATAAATAGATATCTGCTGACTGAAGCTTTGTCTCATATTATTATTCACCAGATAATCATTATTTTCAAGATTACATACAATCATTCATCCCCATCACGCCTCTTTGTGGTGCTTTTGTCTAATTATTTTAGGTAAAACACAAGTCAAATACCAGAAAAATTTATCCAAATAATTCAGAGGAAATGGAAGAGCCAAACACTGGAATAATATGGAGCTGGGTAAAGCCACCATATTGCTCAAGACTTGCACTGGACTCTTCTCATCACCAAACACAAAATAAAAGCATCATCTATTTCTTAACGCGTGTCTTGCTGTTTGGAAAACTCAGCACTAACTACTCTTAGCCAAACCCCCAGATTAGATCCTCAGTCCCAAAATGGGCTCTCACATGTTTTCAGTTTCTCTGATGGCTGTACAGCACCTTCCTCGTGCAAACTCTTTTTTTTACTGGTATGTTTAGATCATGCAAATGCACTGCTGGAATAGGTCTGGGATGCAAAAAGACTAACCCTATTTCTCTCTCTGATCTACAGAACATTGCACCCTTATCTTTATCCCTTGTGTCTCTGAATTACGATAGAGGCTTTGGTTACACGAGCATTTATCACTGAGTAATAGGTAATATTTATCTTACAGATATGAGTTAATTAGACTAGGAGCACAGACACGTTTCCTACAATGATTTTGGTAAGTTATCAGATTGTACAGGTAAATTGACATCCAGGAATTTCCCTATCAGAAGGTCGTATCTTAATTCATTTTCACAAGGGAGCCAAGATAAGGACCGTTTGGGAAGAAAGATGCAAGAACTTTGTTGAGAGGAGATCAAGGAAGGGGACTAAGATTGCAGAAATCGTATTTTGGAATTTCTTGACCTCTTCTGGCTTAGACTTCATTCTGAATATTTCATATTTGTAGCATTTGGGGCTCAGCGTCCTCCTTTATGCCTTCTCTTCAATAAAGAAATAGAAATAAAACAAATAGATAGATTGGAGGTAAAAAGAGAAAATCTGTGCAAGGCAGAGAAAGACAAGTTGGCTTAATGAAGTAACAAGACCAGGGCGGATGGGGCCCTGCCCATGGCAGGGGAGATGGAATAAGGTGATCTTTTGCAACCCAAACCATTCTAGGATTCCTTTCTATGAAGTAGAAAGGTGGTAACTTTCTCCAGGTCCATATCTAATAGATTTATGAGTTTCCTATATAACTTGCAGTCCTTTTTTTTTTTCATTTTCTCCCCTTCCAGAATTATTCACTATGTTTGTCAATAGATGTATAATAAAGATAAAGGAATAAATGCAAATCCTACTAGACCAGATGCCCAAGATGTAACTGATTTCAATGAGTACTGAATCTAATTACCATGATACTAAACATGACATCTTTTAAATGTGCAAGTTTCATGCCTTTGTCTAGCTACCATTAAAAAAAATGGTATATCAAACACATAGCAAGGTGAAAAATTACATGATTATTAGCCTGATAAGGGTAAGTATAATAGTCTGTAGAAAATACAGGACCATGCTAGTTGGGCCTTTCCCTGGGAACAGCTAACAGGTCTCCTGCAGGTGACACTTTCACCCTGTAACTTCACCTCTGCCCACACTCTTCAGCACAATTTCAGGCAAGTTGCTTCAAAAAGATGACACGGTAAGTAAACATCAAATCCAGGTTTATTTTTAGCAGTCAGAGCACTACTGTTATGTCTTCAATCACCAAAGAGGAGATCCTCACTCCTTATGTGGTACCTTGTCGCTTGAGACCAAGGGACATCACAAAGTAACAGCCAGTAAGCAGGTAAGCACCCCAAATTCAGTTCCCCTCCCGAATTTTTTAATTAGAAGTTTTCTCAAATTTAGCACATAGTAGTGTGGGTAATATATCCATAACTTAGTGTACTCACCAGCTTGGGGAAGATGAGGGTTGCAATCTGAAATGCTTTGATTTAGAACAAGGAAAGTGAGTGCAATTAACAACTACTTGCCAACCATCAAACATCAGACTTTTAAAAGTTGCGCATTTTATAGGGAAGCAAAAAGCACATAGCTCTTTTGGCCTTACTGAGGTTTGTAGGAGTGTCTCAAAACCATGAAACAGCTGTGCCCTGGCAGCCAAAAGGAACTCCAAAAGGACTTGTGGGTCCTTTCCTACTCAGTATTCTATGATTCTATGAAGTGAATAAAAATTCATTATCAAGTACCTAAGTATTTTTTGTTAGCCACCAAGTTACTTTGTTATACAGTGCCCACTTCATTATCTCAGTCTACTGAGCTAAAGGATAAGCTTGTATTTTTTTAATAATCATGACCTACAGTCCAAGGTTTTAGCCTTGTGTCTCAAAAATAGAAAGCTAAAAATTTTGAACACAGCTTAAAATAGCAGAGAAAGCAGAAAGGCTTGTTTAACACACTTAAACATCCTTCCTCAAGAGAAGTAGAAAAGGGTTAAAAGTTTTCTTGATACAAAGGAATTTGATTGTAACCAATTACTTTATATCAGCGGAGAATATGGTCCTGTTAAAGTCAAACAGATAGAACCTGATACGGAGAAAAACACTATACTTATGTACAGCAGAATGTCCAAGAAAAAGCTTTTACAGAGAAGGCAGTAAAAATCCAGCAGATGCAATGAGCAGGAAACATTGGGTAGCAGAAAGTTGATTAAGGACATGTAAATTGGAAGACCTTTCCTGGGGCATTCAATCACACAAAGAGTCCTGGGGAAAGTCCAGAACAAGTGATCTCCATGTGAACTGCCAGGAAGGGGGAAAATGTACCCCTTCCTGGAAGGCATGCTGTCAAACAGTGCCAGAACTACTAGAAAAAGTAATAAAAGAGAGAAAAATAAAGAAGGAAGGGAAAGAAAAATCGCAAACAAATGCATTGTAAGCATTTTGTATAGGTATAAGAATTGTGTATGTGTAGGTATAAGAATTGAAGAATGATACAGGTGTGATAAGCCTTAACAAACCATTTATAAAGAGAGAACAAAATAGAGCCACTCAGGAAAGTTGATGTGGGTGAGAAATGACATAAGCTACACTATGTCTACACTGGTATTTAATTCAAATTAAACAATCTACTTGAATGAAATATGAACTTAAGCTAGCTTTCCTGAAAGATGTTATGGAGGCAAGACCTAACATAAATACCCCACAAGAGAAGAACCAAGAGGAGAAGAACAACATTAGTGTAGCAAAAGACACTACTGAGTCAGTTGGTTTTTAGGCCAAAACTTCATATTACCAAAGGCCAATGTTGAAATACTGAAAAACAGGTAGTTTGTAGGCGTCAGTTCTGGAAATGACAGGAATCCCATGGTTTAATGGGGGATACATGTGTGTATTCCTCCCCTCTCAGAGCAAATGGGTTCTCCCTGTAGGTTTTTTGCTGTCTGTGAAGTGCAAATACAGGACGTCTTACAGGCAGGCAGAGCCATCAGACAGCACACAGCTGTCCCAGAGATACTGAAGGAATAGCTACTATCCATAGAGCAGAGAGCGTCTGATTTCCATAGTGTGCACACCAGTGCTGTGCATTCCAGTCAAAAGGAGATGATCTAGTACATATGTCAGTAGACATCTGTTTATTTTGTGTCCTCTACAGTGCTAATCACCAAGGGGCACATTCACTACTCAGACTTTTTGCCAATGTATCCAGCATATAAATTCTTTAAGACTGTCTTCACTAAGAAGGCCTAACCTGGATTTCCTGGTAAAATCAGCTAAACACTGAGGTTATCTCTTGAGTCTCAAAAAAGTCTCTAGTTTTCTTAAAGACCCTATGTTTGACAATATATGAGAAAGTGAGAATTTCATTCTGGTCATTTGTGGTTGTAGAAGAAAAATGTTGAATGTCATACACTTATTAGTTGGGAAGAGTCCAGTCTAAAGAGGCAAATTTAAAAAAACCCAAAATACATTATGATGTTCTCAAATTTTTGAGAGGCTGATATGGAAAACAGCTTGTCATCTCCAGAAAAGAAAAAAAAAAAAATTACTGAGGCAAAACAGAATTAAAAATTTGTGGATTTTACTAACAATCTATAATTTATCCTGTGAAGTCTCAGACTACTTCTGCTCTTTCTTTAGAAACAATATTTTGTAACTTTGTTAACATGAAGATGTGCTTGTTCAGGCAAGTATTTGGTGGATCTAGGTGCCCCTTTCCATTTAGCCTACTGACATTCTTGTCTATCCCTTGGAATAGCCCAGTTTTGGGGAGTTTACCTCTCAATTCTATCAGAAAGAAGAAAAGAGTTGTAAGCTGTGAAAGAGGCAAAGATGAAACTTCATCCTTAATACTTTTTGTCCTTTCCCTCAGACTTGTAAGTTCACACTTAGTATCTTCTAAATAATAGTACACAATATATTTCTACACAAAATATTTCAGTCATCTATTTCAGAGAGTTGCAACTGCTATTAACCCATCCAGCTTGTCAAAAATATAGTACACTCTATGTAAAGATGTACCATTATCAATCAGTACATTATTACTCCCACTATCTGCTCTAGTGTGTAGTCTACCTGAAATTATGTTCATCATTGACACATTTTTTTTTCTTCTCATAAAGAGTGGAGTAACAAATAAAAGAGGAAAGGAAACAGTGTCTGTCGTTCAGCGTTGCAAAAAAAGAAGCTTCCATGTAAGAACTGATAGATGGTGAATTATCGTCTGGCCTGGAGGCAGACCTAACAGAAATGACAAAATGAGAAGTTGGATCATCAGTTTTCGAGCTGTGCTTCCAATTTGTGAATGTTTTTGTTACACTAATTACTTTAGTGTTTTCATTTAAGTAAAAAGAATAAAATGTTGAGTAAGTGCTGACAAGAAAGGAAGGAAGAAAGGAAGAAAGGAAGCAAGGAAGAAAAAGAAAGGAAGAAAGAAAGGAAGCAAGGAAGAAAAAGAAAGGAAGAAAGAAAGGAAGGAAGGAAGAAAGAGAAAGAGAGAAAGAAGGAAAGAAAGAAAGGTAGGTAGTTTTGGGAGGCAGAATAATGAAGTACAGATAATAAAATAGATGTCTTCATTTTCAGACTAAAGCAAAATTTAAGGTAACAGAAATTTGTATGGGATGATAGAATTCCTGTCTTCAGTTAACACGCTGTCTAGAAGAACTTGGCACCTCCAGCATTCCTGTGCATTTCTGGTCACATCACACCATTCATAAATGTAGGTTCCATGCTAATTTTTCAATCAAATATAATTAGAATAGTTTTAATTTATAATGGCACTTTGAAGATTCAGGATCAAATTAACTTGAAAGAAAGTACATGCCATTTCCTGAAGACACTGGAAGTGTGCCTGGTCCTCGTAATAGTGAATATTATTTTTCATGTTTAAACCTTTATAAATAACTTTCTAGTTAATCTGTTGTTTAGCCATCACTCAGGAGACACTGGCCTTCACATGTGCTAAAAGGCAAGCACTGCTTCATCAATAATGCCAATGAATGAGTTAAAAGTTCCACTGCTTGTGTTTGTGGAAGGAAAGCCTCAAAGAATTCAGTACAAATTATAGCTGAAGATTCCCATGGCTCACTCTCTCGTAGTGCTTAGCAACAAAAACATGGTGCCCCACATATTTGCAGGGCTATCATGCCAATATACATAAAGAGTAAAGGGTGGGAGGGCTAAAGGAAAGATGTCAGTCATATTTTGGAGAAAAAATGACAGTAGTGGCTCACCAGAAAGTGTTATGGCTGACATTCTCCATCATTATCTTATTTCTTTGTATCGCAGTCTGTAATTAGAGGCAGCTGATGTGCTGAGAAATATCTTTTCCACTATTTACAGAAAATAGGGAAGAATTTATTCAAAGCCTAGTCAGGTTTCTAAATGTCTTAAGTCCCGTGCAAATTTTCCAAAATACTTCATATGAAGAGATATGGGTAGGATTCCAACTGAATCCTATTTCTGTGTTAAGAATACATTTCTATTTCCATGCTTGTATTTGTGAGTCTCAAAAAAGCATATAGATGCCACTTGACAAGAAACATTGTGCTCATTTTATGAAATCCTGAAACTGCTGAGGTACAGCAATAAATTTATTTTATGTGGTACACTATTGAAAATTACTTATTTGACTTAGAATTATAAACGTCTATTTTATGCTCCAGCTAGCTACAAGGTTACATCTTAGTTGTGGGTTTTCTTTGTCCGTTTTTAGGCAACGCTTTTGCTAGCACACCGTTCTTATTTATATGGGTATAATGTCATAACTGAAGCAACAGAAAAAGCTAACCCAAGACACCTCAAAATCCCCTCCGCTATAAGAGATGAGATTTATATTTCCAGGGTGAGCTCACATAAACACAATTACCATATGAACTGTCTGAGATGTAGATAACATTGCCTAGGGCAATTATCAAGGGCCTCCTTACCTTTTCTTTATCATGTCCCCTACTGTATCATGTCTCACAAATAATGAGACCACAACAATCCCTGCAGAGCCATTGAGACGAAAATAATAGAAGCAGAAAGGATTGGTTAATCCTTTCTGTAAGTTAGAAGTTTTGCAATTTGGCACAGACTTTACAGGCAATGATATAATGAATTTTGTACTTACATGATACATGATCTAAAAGGAAGTCCAAAAGTTAAGAGCATACATCTTTTGGGAGTCAGGTTTAAATTCCCAGGACTTCCAAGGAATGAAGAGTGAACAGCCTGACTACTGAAATATGAAACTTAGCATTATCATCATGCATATCCATCACTTTTGTTTGTTAACCTACCTGGAATGAGAGCATTTGGAGGGAAAGCCATGCATCTGGCATATAGTAGAGTAGCTGAGACATCTTCAAAAGGACCATATTTTAAAGAGTTCATTCCAACAAAGATGAACTAGAATGGACTCCCTTAAAATATAATTCAATCATTAAGTGACTAATTTAACAAAACATGTGGAGTCTGTTTATGCCCTTAAGAAGCACTGATTTTATTATACCAAGGTTTAAACACAGTTCTGAGCCATGAGGACTCAATATATCAGATCAACTATTTAACAGCTGGAAGTTGGCACATGCAAATTTTTACCAGCTGGAGAGTTTTTCCAGTACATTTAGGTTTGAGCCCATGAGTTGCTCTTCATCTTTCAAGTGTCAGTTAGTGCTCACCGAAGTCACTAGAAACAGAGAACACACGTACCTCGCAGGACCTCACTGCCTCTCAGTCACTCACCAGCCCATTGATGCTGTTCATATATACAAGAATGCCCTTTGAACATCTGCATAAGTCATTTATTCAATGGGGTCAGCTAATCAACAGGGTAGAAATCACCTCATATTGTAAAGGATCACCTTACAGATGAGCTAAACCCCAATTAAATTGCACCCAGTTCACATGATCTTCGCAATAAAGCACCAAAGTCTTCATTTTTAAATGGAACTAAATAACTGCATAGGAAAAGGAATATGTGTGGGGAAACTTTGCCATGGAATGAACAGTCTTTCCCCTTCAGCCCTCAGGGTTTCAGACCTGCCATTGTGTTAGCGGGATGTCACGTTGCACATGTCTGTTCACCCTATGGGACTCCTCTTGGGGTCAGCTTATGTGTAGGAACGTAAGAGATTGTGTCTTGCCACAGGACCTATTCCTAGAAATTTTTCACTCTCATCCTCCACAAAGATATCATGAAAGGTCCAAACAACCATACCAGCAATTCATACATCAAAACTCTTCTCATAGACATTTGAAATAAATCAAACAATTCAGGGACTACATTGAGAGTACAAGAGAGTACTGAGAGAACAATTCAGGGACTACACTACCTACCATGTTACTCAAGTATTATACACTGCCTATTTGAGACGACAATTTTCTGTGTAGTCTTTTATGAGTAACAGTTATTCCTCTTCAGCTTGATGACTGGAGACCCATAAAAAATCCACATGGGGGATTTAAGTTAACTCCAAACCAAAATTTTGCAACATTTTTTGACTGATCAGACAAATTAAAATATTTAACTTGGGGTTGGAAAAAAGAAGCCAGAACTAAATCATATGGTCAAGTTCTGCCCAACTCCAAATTCTCATTGAACCCAAGCCTCTTTAAATAAAATGCAGAATTGGATTCATCTCTAGCACTAAGTCATTGCTGCTCTGCTTACTCAGTGAAACAGCAATACTACAATACCACAGTCTTGGAAGACTCACTACCTGTGCATTTCATAAGAAAGGATACAGCAAACGAAAACATCTGCTGTTTCTGAATTCCTCAAGTTGTCAAAAAATAACTAGAACTGCTAATATTTAAAATTATAAACATATGAACATAACACTACCCACTCTTAAGGCAAGAAATGTCAAACCGAAGCTTTTAAATCTACATTCTCCAAATGCAGCATTTTATTATTTACATCCGTATTATCAGGCAAAGCCAGCTGCTTGTCAATGACGGCTGATCAGACTGAGAAGGAATGTCACTGCATCTGTTTAGGACAATAAATTAGAATCTAAAATAAAAAGAAGTCTTACAAAATACATCGGCAAGTATTCATAAATAGTCACTTGGACAAAAGCATACAGAAATCAGTGTCTATTTGATCACAGGGAGTGAATGAAATCACTTATATTATAAGGAAAAGCACTGACTGGGCAAAGACAAGGGTGCTAATACACTGATGAACAGAACCAGGGCTAGGGGAAAGGATAGACATGTCAAGTATGTCTGAGTGAGGAAGGCTGCTGCTACTTAGGACATCCTGGGAGTATAGGAGAGCAGGTGTCACTTGTAGGGAACCTAAAGAAAGGAGGGATACCTGCAGAGTAAGAGCACAGTGTGTGTATGTGTGGAGAGAGAGAGAGAGAGAGAGAGAGAGCACTACAGGTGCTATGCCTTGTCTGAGAATGCTACTTGGTGGTGGAAAGTGTTGGCTGTTAATCCTAAAATAATACTTCTCTTATTCACTGGAGAGGGGTAAATATGACATGGGTTTTAATGTAGCATTTTTATTTTAACTGTGCCCGAAGGCAGAATTTGAGCCTAACTGCATGGAGGCACTGAACAGAACACTTTAAAAATGGCCTTTGTCTCAGGAAACACGAAGCCTGTTAAAGCTTGCAGTTCTCGGGTAATATTCTGAGGAATGAAAAATAGTACTGTGATCAAAATGTTGGTTTTTTGAAAGTCTGTATGTCCTTTCTGAATACAACCAAATCTTTTACAAAATTTCAGTCCACCACAATTACAACCATTTTTTTCAAAGAACCACAACTCTTTCAGCAGATGTACAACTCATCCAAGTACATGCAAAAAGAGGAGCATAGCGGAACAGAAGAAATCACTCCGTAAAACTCCCTGTATTAACACTGGGACAAGAATTTATTCAAATCCTAGGGAATTGTAACCCTATCTCCAAAATTTTCTTAACAAAATTAGATATCAAAATCTCTAGCTTCTTTATAAGTTATATGGTAGTAATGAAAGGAAAATCCCAGCCCCTACCTAAGTTAGAATACATCTTCAAAACCCTGGTGAAATTAAGGTTTTGTTCCTAGGCTTCCTTCTTGGCTGCTTCTTGTGACCAGCCCCGAAAGTGTCTAGAGTCCTGGTTATCTTTCCTGGGTTTAATCCAATCCTGATGGAGGCTGAGAGGAGTCTTTGTCCCATTCCTCCCCCGCATCCTATCCCAAGGGACTGTTCTAACCCAGACTCAAACTAAGCTACACCAATGCAAGCCATTGACAGAAAGTTCTTTTATACCTGAATTTAAATTTCCTACTCTGTGCAGTGCATCATGATGAGCACCCTGCAAATATGTTAAGGAACCAGAGCCAGAGAAATTCTCAGTCTAGATATGTTAACTATATTTGTCTCAGATGGACTAACTGCACAGAAGAGGATGCAGTCCCTCTCTCACATACCAGTTTGCTTTCTCTCTGCTTTGAGTGGTTGGGCATAAGGCTTCATCAGCAGTCTATGTGACCATAAAATATTGACTAGAAATAGGAACGGATGTGCAGGATCTCTTTCATTCTGGCAGTGGAGCTATACCAGCATGGTACATGTTCCCCCTTGTCTTCTTCTCACATTCTCACACAAGACCAGCTGAGGTTTTTAACAAAGTACTTAACTAAAACAAATTTCCATGGATATCAGCAAAGGGAATATAATTAAGCTTCATTGGTTATGCACAGCAATGTCTTTTAGAATTTTGCACTGAAATATCTGAAAGATAAAATCTTGGTAAAACGTCAAGTGTTTCTTCCTGTTTATAGAAATTTTTTTTTTTGCCTGGAGTTTTATCTTGAACAATAATTCTGCATTCAAGGTCAGATGTGACTCTTCTACATGTAATCTTATTATCTTCCTAACACAGACAGTAAGAATGTAAATAGGAAAGAACTATGGGGCTTTTATTTAGAAACCATGCATTTTGTCGCTTGAGTTTCTGAATTGTCTTGAACCTAACCCAGCTTGTTATGAGCATTAGAATAGAAATCCAGCTGGGCAAAACCTTGTTGCACAGTAGTATGAGGTCATATTCCCAGAAACTCCATTTATCTAGTCAGTAGTCTGCTTTTGAAAGAGTGCTAGCATGCCTTTCAAGGATAAGCATTTAGAAGTTTAATTATTCAGTCTATAGCAACAGTTTCTGTAGAGTTTGTACCTCATGTAGCTGTTCCCTCTGGCAAGATCCTCCCTGATATTCGGTAAACCACACACACATTTCAATCTACCTTACTTACTTGAAGGGAACTGATAACATCCTGTCCTTCTTAGGTGGATAGTGAATGTGATTATATCTGCTTATATCCTTGGTTGTGCATGATAAAAACTCTCATGTGTCTCTAGTGATTCATCTTGACTAGATGAATTTGCAATACTTGTGCTTTCTAAATTCTCTGACCAGGACTTGCCTCTATGCCAGTCACCTGCAATGCCTGCTATCCATATGACCAGCTTCTCCACTGTCACCCTGTTGTAAATTGTGGAAATAATGGAAAGCATTTCAAATTACTTCCTTAGCCAATACTACAAACCTGGCCTACTGTTTTCAATAGCTATAACAACTGAAATTATTCCTCCTGTAAAGAAGTAATTTTATTCTTGTTTTGTCTTACCTTTCCCCAGAACATTCTTATTAAATTCATATAAGCATTGCTCTGTAACAGGCTGATTAAAAGAGAAGAACTGCATTTCAGCCTGAGCTTATGTGCAAATATTTCCTCAGTTAACACATCTCTCCATTCCCAGTAGGATTAGATCATTGTACGTCTAATATTTCATAAGAATTTGCTGCTGGTTTGATAAATTGAAAGGATGGCATCTTCTTTACCACAAAGTTCTTTGCCCCACAAAAAAAAAAAAAAAAAAAACGGGGCCAAACTGAAAAAAAAAAAAAAAAGGGCCATACTGTAATAAATAATAAATACACAGTACAGCTTCCTAAGATAGATTCCAAGAATTTTATGTGCTGTAATTTAATCCTCAGAAAACCAGAGGATATTAAATGAACTAAACTGTCTTAGCCAGAAATCTCTGATTTGGGCTGCTCTTTGATGTTTATATCTGAAAGTCTTTGATGTCTTAAAATTGTTTCAGAAATTAGAAAAAAATCTTGACTTTGTAAATCATTTTGTGATTACATAAATGACAATATGATGATGAATGGCACAGAATTTACAAAAATGAATCATTTCTCTGAATATTAAGTTAATCAAAAAGCCAAGACTGTCTAGTATGAGCTCCTAGTGCTTTAAAGATCCTTTGGCATTCCAGATGCACAATGAAACAAAAATAGTGTAGCCTTATTATGAGCACCTTTCCACATCTGCAATCCTGTTATACAATAAACTCTTGTTCTTTTGTAGCAAGATTGCACTGGTTCTTTTTTTCTTTCTTTTTTATTATTAATTTGAAACATGTGGGGAGAGGGTAATCCAGTAAGCCATAGGCATTTCATATCAGGGCTTTCATGCAATCACATGTAACGTCAACCATCTGGGTGGAAGGATAGATAGAACTTGCTTTATATCGATAGACTGTGAATGACAGCAAGGAGCAGAAAGAATAGAGTTCTAATGAGTATTATATATTTACTTCTACAAACATAGGCCCACTGATGGAATAAACTGGCTTTGCTATTAAATAAAATAGCAAGCACTAAGCAAGGTTTGCTGCATTTACAGCATTTCAAATGTATAACATTGTAAGTGGATGCAAATGGGTACATATGAAAAATTATAGAGAACAAGTTGCATGCATATACATGTGTAAAAAGAGAGATTTCTGCCAGCAACGTATTTTTTTGATTGGTGAAAAAATGCCATTTTGAAATTCACCAAACCTAGTGATTAGGTAGACAATTAAAAGATAATAATTTAGAAACCAGACGTCTGCTTCCATTTTGAGCAAAGAGAAAGCATTTTCTCTGAAAACACATTCATTTATTGTTTATTTTCAAAGTGAACTTTAAAATTAAATTACAGTCTTTGGAAGAAAAAAAAATTCAATAGACATCTGAAAGAAATAGAATCTATTTATAATTTTACCTTTTTGATGTCAGAAGATATCCTAGAGGAAAGCCTTAGGGATATAAATTCTTCTCAGACTTACAGTAAAGGCATGCAATTTTTTAAGATGCATTATCCTGTATCAAAGTTTTTTGAAAACCTGATAAAAATTTAAGAGTTCGTGCATCTAAAAGATTAAAACCAACAACCAATGCAAACAGTTAAAATTATTTACAGTCCTGTGAAATCTAAACTGCACACATGTGGAGTACTCTGTATGTTGTAAAAACTGCAGTTCAGTCTGGAGTTCTGTACAATGCAAGTAGAGAGAAAAATATATGACACGCAAAATCTTTGCCTGTACAGTACAAATTACTGAGTTTCTACTCTGTGTTTAGGTAACGTATTGTCTAATCATTAAGACATCTATGCTAATGTTTTCTCTTAATGTAGCATTCCAGATGTTTATTCTCTGTTCTCTGCAAATGATGGAATAGGAACAAATTCCAAGGTAAGAAACTGAACACTGAAATTATACCCTGTTTACATGTAGTTTTGTAAATATAAGATATCAGAAGGCTAATCTACCAGATTAGTTTTTTAGATAGCTAATAGTTTGACTTACTGGTTGTTGTTGTTGCTGCTTGCGTGTGAGTAGTGAGCACTCTACACAACCCCCGGTATTTTGCACTCAGTACTTCTTTTTAAAGAAGCAAAGCCATAAACCAGTAAATCACTTAAAAAGTTCTCATCACACTTGAAGTGAATGGCACGCTTCTGTATGGGTATCTATGAACTCAAATAAGTGGTTTGCCTTTTTGGTACTAAAAGGCTCAGACCTATTGTGTCAAATATTCTTTTGTATTTCATGTGTATTTCTTCAGATGCTATGAACACAAATAAATTCAAGAACTTTTATTTTAACCTAAATAAACTCTTCTGTGGAAACTTTTTCAGAAACTGAGGACAAGAGGACATGCCTTATACTCCTGTGGGGAAGAAGTGTGCTCTTTCAGAGGAAAAAGACAATGGAGTTCAGAATTCCAGATTCCAAGGACCAGAATCCTCATTTTTGCAGGGGATATTGGGAGGTCTTTTCCACAAAAAGTTTACTTTTGCTAGCTAGCACTAGGTCAGGTAAGACATATCTTAGTGCTACCCTGCCTAGGAAGCTCAAGGATGAAGATTCCCCATTTTCTCTGGGCAGCCTGTTTCAGTGTTGTACTACCTGTCAGCCAAAATTAAGATTTTTTTTCATCTTTTCATCTCCCTTTCTAGTAGTTGCAGGTTGCTAGGTTGCTAATAGGTCATTCCTTAGCCTCTTTGTCAGACTAAACAAATCCAGCTTCTTCAAAATGCATCACTGTAACCTCTCGTTTCTTGGCATCCCTCAGATTCTGCAGGGCTCCAAACCAGGCTTTGTTTTCCTTATACAGCCTCACCAGTGCCATCACAGGACAACAATAACTTCACTTGGTCTGCTCCCATTCCACCCCCCTCCTAAATATAGTTCAATACATGGCCTACCTTCTTTGCAGTTTGCAGTGCTGGTTTACATTCCACCTGTAGTCCACCATAACCTTGTCATTTCCCAACCTGTGTGGGTACATGAGGTTCTGACCCAGATTCAGAATCCTCATGATGTTTATGTTGGTCCAGTTCCCAAGAATCCTCTGAATTAAAGTTTTCCAACTCTTCAAGTCAATCATTCTTCATTATCAATAATATCTGCAGGTTTACCTGAGGGCATATTCTGTGTCACCATCTAAGCTGTTGATGGAAACGTGGAACAGTACAAGTCCCGGTACCAAACCATAGGGTACTTTGCTTATTACCAACAGGAACTCAAAGCATTGATTCTACTACACCTTTACTGTGGTGGTAGAACCAATTTGCAATGCATTCAACAAACTGTTCTTCCAGTCCATACTTCCTCAGCTTTCACAGAGAATCCTTTTGGGGACAATGCCAAAAGCCACCCTGAAGACTGGGTATCTGTTGTTTTCCTCCTGCCTATTCAACGTGCCATGTCATGACAGCAGGCAATCAAGCTGGTCAAGTCTGAACTAGTTATTCATGATTGCTTTCATGTGTTTGAAGATGGATTCAAAAGGGGCATGCTTTACAGTCTTTACAGAGATTGATATGCCCTAAAATTCCCCAAGTCCTCCTTCCATTTTTCCTAAAGATGGACATAGCATTAGCCATTTTTGGTTGCAAGGGATTTCCCTGAAAACCAGAGGGTTTTTTCAGAGACTGTAACATTGCAATCTCTGCAGCCAGCTCTTCCGGTGGCCTTGGATGAATGTCATCCATCTCCACTATCTTTAAATTTCTCTCAGTAATACTTACCCTGCAAATTTCTACTGCATTATTTGGTTTCCATCTCTTCACCAAATTACATTGCTCAACACAGAGGTGTGAGATCAGGCATCGCCTGTGAAAATGAACACGAAACCCACAAAGTCTACTTCAACTTCTTCTGTATCATTTCTCAGTAGCTTTTCTACATCAACAAACTCACATTTTTCCTTAACTTTACTTTGCAACTAACTTCAGAGTCTTGTTCCACCACCTTTTATGCCCCTGCCTATTTTTAGCTCAGACTAGATATTGGTCTGCACACTGTCTCTAAATACCAAAGAAATGTATACTATAAATGTGCTTTTTCATTTGTTTTCTTTCCATTTCTTGCATGTTCTCATTGCATTTCAATTAATCAGAAAGAGTCCCATTTAGCCAAAAGAAAAACTAGTAAGAGGTCTTAGACCAGTCAGGTGGCTACATTAGGCTGTACTGGTTCCTGATGTTCCAATCATCACTTTCTGACTTGTGAAGCTGAAATGAGAAAGGGTTTCCATAGGCTGATGGAAAAAATTGGCTTCTATATCTTCTTGGTGATTTTCTGTAAGCAGTCTGCTTAGGAAACATGAAAAATAAAATGGAAAACAGTGGCAGATAAAATCTGAAAAGTCCAGGTTCCAGAAGGGAACCACTCAATTCTTTTGTCTTGTTTTCTCAGTCAGTATTTGAGAATTTCTCTCAGCTGGGAAAAAAAAAATGTTTATTTTTAAACCTTTGACTTCTTTCCCCTTTTAAGCTCTTATTTTTCCAAGAATTTTCTGTCAACCTCAAGACCGGCTACATAGCAATGTGTTCTATCTTCGGCTGAAAACAGCACCTGTGATTGTAGCTGCAGAATGGTATTGCAAATTTCTTCTTTTTCACCCTTCTGAGAATTATTTTGTAAGAGTTCTAAGATGCATGTATATGGCCAGGGGGAAATTTTGCTACATCCATTGTCACTGAAAAGAGCAGTGGGTTAAGAATGTCTGTTAGTGACTTGATGTCACCACCTAGATTTGCAATTAGTTTAATCCAATTTATTAATTTTAGTTTAATTTTTGGTAATATAATGATTTTGAATATTAAAAGGCTATAGAACTCCCTGCTCTCCCAACTTCTTTAAATCATTGTTTCTATGTTTGTCTTTAAATAATAAATCTAATAATAGCAACTCTTTCAAAAATACACAATGCAGTTAAAACATGTGGTTTAAAATATTCTGAAGAAATTAACTGTATTACTAAACAGCAAATAAAAAAAAAAAGAAAAAAATTATGTGATTGCTTCAGAATGCATTAAGAAACTCCCTTTCAACACAGGCTTAGAGGAATGAGTCAAGAAATCCTGGGAAAAAAATCTCTCATAGCAATAAAGACTAAACCAAAACCACCATGGCTAATCTTCAACATCCTAGGATACTCCTTCTGGCTGACTACTGTGTACTAAGGTATATCAGGTTTTTAATTCACAATGCTGATTTTCTACCTGAGCTAAATTAAATGAGATTATATGCCCTTTTTTACTTCTGAAAAGTAGGAAAGGAAATAGATTTGCTCAATTATTCAGTCTTCCTGGAACTAAAGATAAAATGGATTGCTCCATTCCTAACTTATTTTCTCTGGATCTGGTCTCACAAATGAGATAATCCCAGAGAGGTTTAGCTTTGAAAGCAAAAATGAGTGATTTGACTTTCCCTGAGTTTGTGAGCCTGGATTACCTACCAATTAAAGAATTAAGCTAGTAGACCAGAGACAGTGGGTTTGTTCTTAGCTTTGCAACTAATGTATTTCGGTAACCCAATGCAAATAATTGATTCTGCTTCTCCTCAGTTTATCCTTTCACGAGGTGATATACTTACACATTTTGCTGGTGTAATATTTACATGCCTATACTTGCAATTTAGACCCTTTCTACAAATGTTTGAATAGAAGCAAGTATGAAAAGACAGAGTAGCAGAATAATATTGTTTTCTACAACTCACTTACTCTGGTGTTAGCAAAACATGCCATAGCCAGGACCCTGTACTTATGTGGGTAGCAATAAATATCTGCAGGTCTTTCTTTACATGTTTACGTAATTGCACTTGTGGTCTGGGGATGTTTTAAATACAAGGATGAAGTTGTCCATGACTCACAATGTCCTTTGTGCAAATGAAATTGATGCTGTTGTTCCTCATTGTTAGCCTGGGGAAAATCCCTAACGGGGAGTGGGACTTTGTTATTCAGTAATTCTCCAAAGTTGGGCAAATCTGAAACAAAGATGACCTGGGACAGGACATTAAGAAACTGCATTTACGTCAGTGAGTTTATAGAATAGGAGGACTATGAGTTCTCATTCCTTACTCTCTAACTTTTAAGATACACTTGGGTGCATTTTTTTATTTATTATTTGCTTTCAAAATTTACTACTTATATATAGTCTTATTTGCTATTGTGCTCTCAGATCACAGTGTCCATGAGTAGCACTACAATAGTTACTATGGCTTTTAGGTTCAGCCTTCCTATGTTATATTTTCCCTTCACTGGACAGAAATTGGAATTTGAAGAATTAAAAACATTTTCAATGACAAGATCTTTGGGCTTCATCTGTTTGTGGTAGCCTTGCCAGAACTAGCTCTATCCTACTAAATCTGCAACCTACTGGTGCAGTAGGAAAGAGTCCACCTTCCATCCACACCATGGCCATCAAGGTACTGTAGTCTCACAAATCCTTTTTCCCCTTCTCCAGCTAGGCTGTGGCTCTGGTTAGGTCTTCCTCCTTTTAAAAAAAACATTTTTTTTTGGCCATGAAATGCATGAAAATTAATCTTTGTCTCATCTTCTGGTAATGCTAAAAGTGTCCAGTAATAGCTGAGCTTTCCCTCTTACCAGTCACAGGAGAAACACAAAGGAAGATTCGGTCCTTGCCTGGAATGTCTTCTAATCTATTATGTGATGCAAAGCAACATGTTTGTCATAAATCAGAGGGCATAACAAAGCCTCCCCTTCCTCTTCATGTTGGGGAGGGGATGGGAGAAACCCTTCACCCCCACAGAAGTCATGTCTGGTGTTCCTTGATACTCAATGGGTAGCACTTTCCTAGGTATTAATTTATTTAGTTCCAAAAACTTTTTACTCATTCATGATGATTATTGCCTTATAACTGCAGATAAGCACCAAATTCTGTATTATACCAGTATTTCATTTTTGTCAGAACCTAAAATAAAAAACAGGAGGAAGGATAAAAAGTGATGCAACGACCCACCTATAGGGAAGAAGAGAGACAGCTTTAGGGTAGCTGTTAAAAAAAATCCAGTATCTTGACTCATTTGTATCTCTAATAACCTCAAAAGATTAATATGCTATTTTACTTTTACCCAGAACAAATGAAATTGCAGTGTAGATACTAGTATCTCTGTATCAATGTGTCTATGGCACAACTACATGCAAATTTCTTTTTTTAATGAATAGCATGACCAGGTTCCTGAAAATGAGATATTGTTTTGTATTCTAATGAGAATAAACAAAGGCAGCTCAAATAATATTTTAAAACCTACATGTAAATTCTCCAGCATGTAGTGAATCATGTAACTGGAAAAGACAACCTTACATGAGATTCTGAAGTAGTCGAATGCTTACCTTGCCCAAAATTTTTCTATCAAAATGGTAGATTCTCTCATCTCAGTTGGTAGCGAGCAACACCTTTCACCACCTTTGAAGTGTTTTCTAAAGAAAATGCAGATTCAGGAACATTCAAAACGTTTAATCTTATATTTTAAAAAATATGAAGAGGAAAAATAAGACAAATTAGTGTTTTCTATGGCACAGATTATTACAGATGTAGTAGACTGGCAAAGTTTTTACTGTGAGTTGAGCATGAAAGGTATTATAAAAACATTTAGGACAGTTTCTTTCCCTGCACACATACACATGAATCAAACAAATGTGTTAAAAAACATGATTTAAGAAAATAGCCTTGGGCTTCTTTACCTTCTAATGTTAAACCTATAAAAAGAATATATATAACTAATGCCAGTTAAGGTAACTTTAATATTGCTATTAATATTTTTGTTACTAATAACAACATGAATTGTACAAATCAATTACACTGACATTGATGATCTCTTTTTATTCTGTAATCCAGTCAAAATTTTTATGTGTAAACAAAGCAACTGGGAAATGAACTGATTTCCTCATCCTTCAAAATACTGAAAATTGCATATTTTTCATAGGAGTATACTTTTAAATACCTCATTTAAGACCTACCCTGCTAGAGCAGACTACAAGTTACATGGCTTCAAGTATTCCAGATTGCTTATACCTTTCTGTAAATGTTGCCAAATTTCTTGATGATTCTACTGATGCTTGAGCATGGTGAATTAGTGCAGCTCTGAGCTGTTGTGCCAGACGAAGGCCTGGGGTTGAATAGCCCTAACAGCAAGTGCAAATTTGCTCTATAATTAGAGAGAGAGAGAAAGAGGACAAACAGAGCAGTGAGAAGGGGGATTTTGGGGAAAAGACCGATGAACCTAAAGAGGCGAGAAGACTGCAGCCCAGGAAGGTAAGACTAAACCATGTTCCACATGGAATGTAAGGTAACCAGCCTCTTTTTCCCAGTCTTCAATAGTAAGAGCAGTTGTTCTCCAGGTACCCAGGCCTCTGAGCTGGAAGAAAGGGATAGGGAGCAGAATGAAGACCCCAGAATCCAAGGGGAAATGGTCAGCAACCTGCTACATCACTTAGACACACACAAGTCTAAGTGTGTGGGGCTGGCTGGGATCCACACAAGGATACTAAGAGAGCTGGCAGCAGTGCTCTCTGTGCCATTTTTCATAATTTACCTGCAGCCCTGGCTAACCAGCGGAGGTCACAGGTGACTGGAAGTCATCAATGTGAGGACCATCTACAGGAAGGGTCAGAAGGAGGATATAGGGAAGTACAGGCCTGTCAGCCTGACCTTATGCTGGGAAAGGCCACAGAGCAGATCATCTTGAATGCCATCACATGGCATGTACAGGACAACAACTGAGATCAGGCCCATCCAGCAGGAGTTTATGAATGATGTTACCAGCAAGTATCTGTGAAATCTTCTGGCAAAGTATGTTACCTTCCCCCACATCCTGATGGCAGAGGGAGGAGAAGATTTGGCTTCATAGTTTTAGAGGCAGTAAGCAGCACAATGGATCTAAAGATTTCAGCCCTGCCACTGACACACATGGGAATAATGTGACAGAACATAGGATGGAAACTTTCATTTTACAGCTCACTTAAAAAAAATCTGGCAAATAGCAGTAACACTGGTGCATATTTTTTAAATTACATTTGCAGAATCAAACCTTTTAGGTTAGTAAGCAATCAAAGCTTACTCCATGCTGTTAATAAAAACATGTTCCAGATATATATTAATAAATCAATTGATGAACATATATTACATATAATTAATATGAAAGTAAATACAAAAATCATATACCATCCATGAAGGGACCAAGTGCTCACAGCTGAATATTTTAAAGGGATCTTCCTAAGGTTAAAAGGCTCTATAACACAGAAGGTCCCAGAAGTTAAGTTCTCCATAACTCAGATTGGAGCTATCAATTCCGGTTTACCTTATTGTTCTATTTGCCATAATTCTTCTATTTCTATTTGATATTTGTTCTCTTCCTGAGTTCCATTTGCAAACAGAAACAATACTTATTCAATCCACATCTACCAAGCGTATTGATATGGCAGCTGCTAAAGCATGAGAAATGTTTTTAAAAACTCATAAGAGATTTTAAATCTTATATTTAAATCATGACTTATTTATCACAGAAAAAAAGAAAAAGGGTGATTCACAAAGCAAAAATAAACAAACGCTGCTCATAGTATTAGCTGCTTCCAATGTGTTGAATGGGAATGAAATGGTAATTCAGTTGGAAAGATACTATGTGATACTGTAATAGGAGACTATTGTCATAAATATGCTCAAAGACACAAGCTGTTAAGAGGGACTGTGAAGAAAAGAAATTCCATATCCTTAGGTGAATACTGTAGCCAGAAGCTAGCAATGCAATGGATGGTTGAGAAGCTTGGCAAGGGAGACCTGTTTTCTAGACATGAGTTTCAGTTCAGTCTCCTTGCCAGTTGCAGGAGATACACCTGTGAACTATAAAAAAATCTGAAAATTACAGAAAAAATAGAAAAAAAGAAAAAGGATGAATCTTGGTACCCCACCAAACATACCTTTATTCTGTTAATATATAAGCAAAATCTTTACATAAAAATAACTTCCAGACTGATATTTCCCTGCATTTCACAAATTATGATAAGTGGAAGCAAAAAAAGCATTAATTGATGGCTCTAGTACATAATTATGTAACAATAAAATTAAATAATTGTAATAAATATTTGGAAAAAAATCTAGACTTCTAGGTAAAGAATACATATTTTATTGCATTCCATTTCAACAAAAATTATTTATATAACAAAATCAAGATTAAAGAAGCTATGTTTGAATAACATTACATTTTTTCATGCGTGCTGATAAAAAGCCAGGAAATTCAAAGTTAAGTTTGACATTCCAACCTTAATGCATGTCCTGTTCTCAATCCGTCCCACCCCTAAGGTTATGATTAAGGAAGAAAGCATCATTCATAAAACCTTGCAAGCATGATGAATCCCATCACACCCTAACCACAGCTGTTCATTTCATTTGTCTATGATTTACCCGAGTTTACAGTTTCAAACTTTTTCTTCCTCATTTGGTCCCTTATGGGGAAATATCAACAGCTGTTTTTTAAACTCTTCAAATGATGTGTAATACCACTGTAAATAAAAATGAACTGCACTTTACTGGCAAAACATACCTAGTTTTATTAGGTTTTGCCCAAAATATTGATTTTTCCTAATGATTTCCTGTGTCAGGGAATAATGATGTTACTGAATGTCATATTTTTGTCTGAGAGAGCCAAGCTGTGAAACCTGATCTTTGTAAGTAGGTGCTTGTATTCAAATTGGAGTCCTGTTAAAGGCAGGCTGTGACACAGGAATGCATTAATACTGTCAGATGCACGTAGGATCAGTGCCTGAAACAACTGATAGGATCAGACTGTTAAGCTTCGGCTCACTGGATATATTCTGGTTTTCAGAACAGAACCAGTCCCTCAGCTGAACTAGTAAGCTGGACTTCACCTGCTTGGTGAGCAGAGATTTCTCACATGTATCATCAACATAAGGAATAAAGTTAATTCTTAAACTGTCTATATAGGTAAACTATTTAGGAAAAAAATTTGCAGGGAATTCTTACAGACTCAAACTCTAGCCACTGCACTAATATACCCAGTTGTGTTAGCCTACATACTCTAGATATACATCTTACTGGGTTGTTGCTTTTTTTTTTTTTTCGTCTTTATTCGTACATTCTAGAACTAAGGCTCATCCTACAGCACTGAAGCCAGTATTTCCAAGCTTCTCAGACAGTCCATCAGGAGACACAGACTTCAAGTGGACCACGATGTTCACTACAGGTGCTCCTATCTCTGCGGGGATTGGAAGGTCGCCATGATAACTGGATGTTTGGATAAGATCCAGCAGTTAGATAATATGAGCCCATTTCTTGTATCCATATTATTTTTCTTAACTGATGGAGTTGACCAATTCTTTCCATAAATGAGATCTGGGGAAGTCAGGCTGAGGTAACTTTGTCCCCACCTCTGTATACTTCACCTGTCTCTGGTGTACCAAAGGCTTTCCCAGCTGTTTCAGCCTGCAAAGCACTGGTTCCTCTGATCTGTATTAGCTTTGACCTCGACTTCATCGGCCTCCTCTTTTCTGGTTTTGTTGCGAGTCACTTGAAAAAGTACTGACTTCAGTTATTTTATAATTCATTTTATACTTTTTGTTAGACCTCCTTCATCTTCACAACGGACTCAGACATAAAATCTTTGAACTCTGTCACAGTCCAGTTTTCACAGCCTATTTAACCTCATAATGCATTAAGACATTAGAGGACTCCTTTACTCTTCCAGTGATATCACATTCAATTACATTTTGCTATGCTTTCATCTGAATACTGTGGCATTCGTTCAGATTCAAAGAAGAAGTTTTCAACTAGCTTTGCTTAAATATTTCATTTTTATATTAATTCTTCAGTGGTGTCCATAGCGTCTTCCTCTTCACCTCTGATTGACCAAGCATCAGGATGAGATATTGTCCAAACTCTCTCTATTCCTGTGTAAGCTGACCCCATCTCCACATATGTATTCTGTACTGATCTAGTCTGGCCTGTCAGGAACACAAATTGTGAGCCTGACAGGACAGGAATTGCCCTGTGTTTTGAGGCAGTAAGGTCCTGATCCATGGACATGACTGTAATTTTAAGTTTAACAAGAAGATCAGACAGCTGCAATTCAATAATTTGAAAGAGATTGCATTAGTGTGCCACAGACTCCATCTGTTTCTGCTATTCAGGCCAGAGTTTGAAAATGACAGCAACTGCCCAACTATTAACAGATCAGTTAAAGGAGAGAAGATTTTTTCCATTCTACAAAAAAAGTGTAGGCATTTTTTTCAGTTACATATCTAACTTTTTGTGGTTTCCAAAGCAGACAGTACCTTTCAGGTCCTTGCTTAATGAGTCATATCTGATGGAGAGTACCTACATATTTTTGCATCTCAGGGTCACCACTGACTTCCAGTGAATTTTCCAGCAAAGTACAGGTCACTGTTAAAATTTATAGCATTTAAATTAATAACTCCAAGTTATCAGAGTGGCTGTATTTTCCTGTGTGATACTGTGGACAATTATCAGCACAGGCACATAGCACACAAGGTGAAAAAAGGAGTAAAACTATTTCCATAAAAGTGCACTGAGTTGAAATACATGTTAACTTTGTTCCTGCTAGTGCAAAGGATATTTGACTTGCTATATGGGGAGACTTGTTAAGAGAAAATTATTTTCAAAACTGTTGATGGCTGGAACATAATTAGGGCTGGGCAGGAAAGGGTATATATGCTTTTCTGATAGGGCTAACAGATCAGAAAAGTTGTTGTGGTTTGGGTTTTAAACACAAACACTACATAAGCATCAAGGATCATGTTATAGATATGTGGTAGGTGTCAAACTACAACAAGACATTTCTGAAGAAGAATAATTTTGGAAATAACTGCACATTGGTTTGAAATTGTAGCCATCAGTTCTAAGCATCTCTTAGCATCTTGTAAGCAAATTTCTAACTGATAAACAAGTGAAATGAAAAGATAGGATAAGAGAGGGGTGAAAGAAGGTAGGAGTCATAAAGCAAACTGCATTCTTATTTAAAACAAACCTAGAACACACTTTGGATCACCTAATCTGGTCTGAAAAGATTTTGGAGTAACAAAGCAGCCTCTTATGAGAGTTAATTCAGCTTCTCTGACATTCTTGCTTTGTCTAGGCACTGAAAATCTCTGTCTTGCAGCACTGGATATTCATTATACATTTCCTCAGCTCTATACTTTCCCCAAAGTGACAAAAGTCACCAAATTAAAAAAAGTATCACATATCAGTGGTACCACAGTTCACTGAGTTTATTCTATATAATCTAAAATATTTAATATAAGAGAAAAATCAACATTTTAGCAAAAAACATGGAGGAATAAAAAGGGATACAACGCAGAAAAAAAAAACATTAGATGAGAGGATTCACCTTAATAACAAGTCTTCATTTTCTGCTAGGACCTCCCAGTCCTGTCTTTATTGCTTCCTTTAAGAAGCATTAATCTTTTATGGTTTATGTTATATTACCTTGTGATGCATTGTTAGCTTGAAAAGCTCTCCTTTTATGTTCTTGCAATATAAAACTCTTACAGCGCTGGTTATCTTTGTAGTTTGTGTCCTGCAAAAATCTGCAGCTGGAGAGGTGAGCAAGAGCTTCTTTCTGAAGACATCTTGGTGAAGGACAGGTCTGTCCTCTACTAAATGCTGGTTTCCTGAAAGATGGCAAATTCTTGTGAAGTTCAACACAGAGGTGATGAATTAACACTTCTCCATTATTTTATTTCATTATCTGAAGTAATTGTATTTCCATTATAATTTTGAATTCTGTAGTGACATATCTTTCCTGGCAGTTTTCCTTAATTCATACCTCCGTGTCTTTAAACGAAACACTTGTCACCTCACCTAAAAGGAGCCCAAATAAATCCTTTGTGGATCAGTCATAAATTAGCTTTCTGATCCTTCTTCCACGGAGTGTTTTTATATAACACTTAGCATTTACAGCTTTTCAACTTACTTTCGGATGCTCTCTGGGCAACACCTCTCAGCAGCTCCTCCTTGCCTCATTGCTTCATTCACCAGGTGTTTTATTGAACCATATTTGGTACAAATAAGCAAGTCTCTGAGAGGCTCTCTCCTTGCTCGCTAAGAAACCTCTTAGCCCTAGTAAGAATAAAGGCAGTCCCGCTGTTCTTCGCTATTTACCCAGCCCTAGGCAGGCCGTTGAAGCAGCCGCCGTGCCGCCCGTCACTCAGCAGCGGCGGGGGAGACGGCGCGACAGGACGGGGAGAGGTTGGTTGTCGGCCCGGAGGAGGGGGTGGTGGCGATGTCACCCTCTGGTACCTGCAGTGCTGCCACGGCCACGGAGGTCCGGCTGCCCCTCTCCGGAGCTGTCCAACGTACCTGAGCTCCCGCGCACCTTCCGCGGCCCGCGCACCCCCCTCGCCCCTGCCGCTGGGGAAGAGGGGACGGAAAACGACTTTCCGGCCGCATCTTTCCCAGGAAAGGGGATGCTTAGTTCTCTCGCTGAGTTGTCAGTGATGGCAAATCCCCGTACGCGGCGGGAAATGCTTGCGGTCCTCTAGGCAAACAGGAAGTATTTTCGAGAAGAGGGATTCTTTGGCCTCCCTCATCCACCGTCTTTGATCTCATGGGCTTTGGAATCCCCTTAGAAATTAGAGACTAATTAGCCCCAAAGCGAGAGTGACAACAGTGCATGACAACGGCTAAGATCAGGTTTTAAGAAGGCAGCTCAGGAGTGATGGGCAGTCACTCCTGAGAGAGCTGTGTTGTACAAATCGTGTGCCAAAGAAAATTGATCCGATTCGACCTCAGTGTATCTGACACTGCCAGGGATTGCCAGGGCCGGGCTGTTTATTTAGGGAGCGTCTGTGGTGCGGGAGGTTAAAGACGCAGCCCTTCTTCCAGTCTCCCAAGACAAAAGCAAAACAATCCCCAGCGTCTGTCCTCAAGGAAACCTTGATCAAAGAAAGGTATTCGGCGGTGTCGGGTGGGTGGGCGGGTGTGTTCTTGTGCATTTCACGGCATTTTGCAGTATGTATCCAGCGTTATCAGTGCGTGCGCTCAAGTTGATTCCTCTGTGCTCTACCAAAGGTGTGAGAGCAACCGCTGCCGTCAGTAGGACTAGCTTATCCACCTCTCACGGGCAGGAAGAAGGAGTTTCAAAACAAGTGCTATGAGATTGCCTGAACTGAAATGAGCTTTACGAAGCAGTCTTTTACTGGAAAGATGTTTGAACTCTGACTGAAGGAGATTTAGGGGGAATGGAGAGACGATTCCAAGAGTTACTACCGGGAATGCAATATCGGGTCCCCTACAATGCTTACTTAGGCTAATGGAGGTCCTGTCATTCAGTTCCCATTGCGCTGGGATACAGGGTAAACATTCCTCGGTGACCCTCTGCATGCAGGTCCCCTCTTCAGGACATCATTAAAAGCATACATGCAGTTGCCTGACATCAGTTGTCAGGCTGGCTCTCAGGGTTCAGAGATCCCGACAGAAAGCAAGAAAACAAGCCCAGGGGAGACCCGGCTCTGCGGCTGGGGGCTTTAAGGAGGCTGAAAATCGTTTGGTTGCGGGTGTGTAAGAAGAGACAAAAGTGCTCAGCAGGTAAGAGCGGAGGGTTTTGCCAAGAAGGAACTGTCCTTGATCGCTGTGACAGGATTGACTCGCTGGGGACTCCTCACTCGGGAGCGTCCACGCGTCCCCGAGGGGATTGCCCGTCTCCTCTCATCAGCGTCACGGCGAGAAATTTTACAGCCGCTCTTTCTAGTCCTGCTAATCCTGTTATCCGGGGGGTTATAAATATTAACGTCGCTGGGGCTGGGGATGGGGGACCAAACTAAGCCCTCTCTGAAGTAAGATGTCAGCCAGCCTTTTCCCAGCCCACCAGCGCCCGGGGCTGCTGGATGAGCTGCACGGCAGAGCCCCGCAAGTGCCCTGCCCGGAGGGGCTGCTGGGCTCCTCGGTGCTGGATTTCGTGGCCGACCTCTCTCTGGGCAACCCCCAGGGAGCCCCCGGGGCCGGGGCGGGCCTGGGGCTCTGCGAGCTCACTGCCGGGCCTCCCTTCGGGGACAGAGTCCTGTCGCTCCGGGAGGGGATGGCCCGGGGGTTGCCCCTGGCTGCCTTCGGAAATGGAGATCCCGAAGACGAAGAAGAAGAAGAGGAAGAGGAAAGGATGTGCAGCGCTTCCCTCCTGGACAGACCCAGGAGAAAGCGGGTCATCACCTACGCCCAGCGCCAAGCTGCCAACGTACGGGAGAGGAAGAGGATGTTCAACCTCAACGAGGCGTTTGATCAGCTGAGGAAGAAGGTGCCCACCTTCGCCTACGAGAAGAGGCTCTCTCGGATAGAGACCTTGCGCCTGGCCATAGTGTACATCTCCTTCATGACTGAGCTCCTGGACGGATGCAGCGGGCAGGAGGCGAGTTAGGGAGAGCCCGGGCCCGGCGGGGTGCGGCTTGGGCCGGGCACCACCCGCGGCGGCGAGTAGGAGGCCTCGGCGCCTCCCTCCTGGGGAAGCAGAGCCGTAGCTCCTGCCTCGGCTTCTCACACCGCAGCCAGGACCGTGAAGGTGTGGGATGCAAAATCAGGAGTGTTTGGAGAAGCGTGCGCTCAGGTCGGGAGGAGTTGGGGAGAAGATGGATGGAGAGGCTCAGTGTGTTGCAGATTTGTTAATATTTATAATTTTTGTAAACGGAAGGGGGGGAAAACTGAAGGGTCGAGGCCCTTTGGTTTCTGTTATGTTGCCTGCTTGCTTTAAAATCTTTCCAATTTGTTGCTTTGGAGGAAGATTGGGCCGAGGCAGAGGAGCCCTTCCAATGTGCGGAACGGGTTTCCAGCGGGTTCGGATCCTGCCCAGCTGCCTGCCAGGGAAATCTCGGCCTGTGCATTTTAACCCAGCCCTTTCTGCCTTTTAAAAAATAAACAACAACTCCCTTTTCTTTGAAATCCTCTCTGCCAAGTCCACGCCGTGTGTCACGGGGCCAGGGAAGCCGAACATCTGGACACAACCGCTTGTTGTCACGATTTTCTTCCTGGGAACGGCTCTGTCCTTGCGTGTGGGCGGCCAGCGCCGTCGCTCGCACCGGGCGGGAGCTGGCGCAGGAGCGCCGGGCCCGGCCCAGCCCGGCGGGGCGAGGTGCGGCTGGCCGGGATGCCCCGCAACCTTCCCGGCACCGGCGGGGCCGGCCTGCCCGACCCGGCCCGGCACCGGCGTCTGCGCCCTCCTGAGAGAGAAAACTTGTGAGTTGGTGGGCTTTGGTTTTGGGGACGTCCAGTGGAGACATTTTCTCTCTGACGGCACATCCCGCTGCACACACACACACACACAAACACACCACGTTTCATCTCTGCGANAATATTTATAATTTTTGTAAACGGAAGGGGGGGAAAACTGAAGGGTCGAGGCCCTTTGGTTTCTGTTATGTTGCCTGCTTGCTTTAAAATCTTTCCAATTTGTTGCTTTGGAGGAAGATTGGGCCGAGGCAGAGGAGCCCTTCCAATGTGCGGAACGGGTTTCCAGCGGGTTCGGATCCTGCCCAGCTGCCTGCCAGGGAAATCTCGGCCTGTGCATTTTAACCCAGCCCTTTCTGCCTTTTAAAAAATAAACAACAACTCCCTTTTCTTTGAAATCCACTCTGCCAAGTCCACGCCGTGTGTCACGGGGCCAGGGAAGCCGAACATCTGGACACAACCGCTTGTTGTCACGATTTTCTTCCTGGGAACGGCTCTGTCCTTGCGTGTGGGCGGCCAGCGCCGTCGCTCGCACCGGGCGGGAGCTGGCGCAGGAGCGCCGGGCCCGGCCCAGCCCGGCGGGGCGAGGTGCGGCTGGCCGGGATGCCCCGCAACCTTCCCGGCACCGGCGGGGCCGGCCTGCCCGACCCGGCCCGGCACCGGCGTCTGCGCCCTCCTGAGAGAGAAAACTTGTGAGTTGGTGGGCTTTGGTTTTGGGGACGTCCAGTGGAGACATTTTCTCTCTGACGGCACATCCCGCTGCACACACACACACACAAACACACCACGTTTCATCTCTGCGAGGAATAAAAATAATTAAATACATTCTGAAAAGCCGGAGCGGGAGGAAATGGGGAAGCCCGAGGCGGGCATACCCCGGGGATGGGGACAGGGTCCACCCCGGGGATCACTTTTTAGCATTACCTACTGATGCCTCGCAGGCATCCCTGAAAAGGGTCGAGATGCCGGGAGAGCGGCAGCGGCGGGGGGTGGCCGTGACTGGGCTGGGAGTGGGGCCCAGGGTCTCCCCCAGAAGCCTCTCCGACCCATCTTGATGTGTGTCTGCCCTCCCTTGCCGCTCCCCTCCCCATTTCTCTCTGCTGCTGGCACCTTCCTTCGCTGCTGCTGAGAAAGACCTGGATTTCTCCCCGCGTTCGCAGCAGACGGGCTGCAACCAGCCTGCTCAGAGCCCGGTCCGCTCGCATTAAACTGCCCATTTAGGGCAGTGGTTCTGCATGCCTTCGTAGGAAAGCTTTTATCTCCACTATATACAATTACCGTGATATTAGTAAAATCAAGATTTACCCTGGATTCAGGCTAGTATAGCTAGGATCCTATGTCTCTTTTATCTCTTCTTTCCTGTTTTGTCAGCTCTGTGGTAATTCTTCTCCTTTTTCTCATTCTATTCACTTTAATGTTATCATGAGAGTTCTAATGTCCTGTATTTATACTCTAATATTCTTTCTCTTTTCACTTGTTTCCTTGGTTTCTTTTTCTACTTGTTTTTGTTGACCTCCCTGACTCCACACATTGCATCTGCTCTCCATTTGTCAGAATGCTTTTTTTTCCAAGAGGCAGTTGGATAGTTAGCGCAGCTGGATCTTTTCTAGGAACTGGGGGGTTTCACCTCCTCAGATGGTTTTGTGTTGTTTTGGGGGTTGTTTTCTTTTTTTTTTTTCCTAAAAATAAAACAAGAAAAGGAACTATGAACGAACAATGTTCCAAAATCAGCAATTGTTTGCATAACCCAATCTCATTTTAGTTACCATCATCCCAAGTAAAATGATAAAGACAAATTCTTTAAGAACAATGAAATATGCAATTTAATATTCACTTCTTACCACTATTTCTCTATGATCTCTCACAGTATGATTATATAACTTTTCATAATTTTTCTTGCTCATGTCATTGGATAAAATTAGAACTCTATAGCACATAGAGTCTTAAGTTAGGAGATTCATAATGTAAACATGTCTATAACAGATAATTCAAAAATTATTGGTTTTCTCTTCTTGGTTTAATAAAAAACACTGGAATTTGTTCAAGATCCAAGTTTTTTTCATACTTGTGTTAGAGACTAGAGAAAAGCAGAAAGAATATATTACATTTTATTTTAAGTACAAATGGATCTTGCATTATGAATCCTGATTTCTAATGGATCACTGGAAATTTTGCAGCAATACAAACAGTAGTAACGTTCTTATATGAGCCACTGGTACAAAAACATTACAAAATAAAAAATGCAGTTGTGGTATAAGCCAATGAACAAAATATGTAAGTAGCACAGATAAAATACCAACATGCATTTTGAGCTGCCCCTGGGCCACACATTGACTTAAAGGACCTGAGAACCTGATAAAATGGGCTTTATGTTTTTTGTTTGTTTATTTGTTTCGTGCTTTTCCAAAACTGATGATTTACCAAAAAAGCAGGCTAAATGCAATTTTTTCCAAGGAACCAGTGTTAAAACTGAAGCATGTCCTTGCACCCAGAGCTCAGTGAAAGAGCAAGATGCCGTACAAACCCATTCCTTAGCGTCTGTGGATGTGTCAAAATCCTGAAATCTTAGTCTGGTAAGAATATAAACCAATTACGGAAACATCACAGACAAGCTTCTTGCTGGAGTGCAATCCCATCTCCCTGAAATAACAAAACTGTGGGGTCGTTTCTCCCCTAATCCTTGTCTCAGTCCAAGAGAGCTGCATTCTAGTCTGTGGAGTCAATACAGTACAACAGCCTGCCAGGCTTGGGAAGACAGGGAAACCCAGACCCTAACAGAGTGCAAAAGTGCTGCTAACTTCAGCAAGGCTTGGATTTCACCCAGTGGAGTGAAAGGCCTTTCTTTCCCTTGCTCGGAATCCCTGCTGCCACCAAGGCTGAGTCCAGCTCCTCCTCAGTCTCCCCAAAGCACAGTGCCATTATCACCGCATTAAGAACAAAAACTGACAGTGTCAATTACTTCTGGGAAAAGATAATAAGGGACTTTTTAAAGCCTTAGAGCTGTTTGATCATAGCCCATTTTTAGATCCTGGTCTGAGGCCGGTTTGTTTATGTTCTCTTTGGCCACTGAAGGCTGACTTTTGGTAGAAATTTGAGTTCCCTTGAAGCTATCATGTTACAATTAGTATTCAGACATGTAAACTGAAAAAATAAGACTAAATGAAATCATATTTGAGAGACATTTCGAAGCTTTCGAAGAGAAGTATAAATAATCAAATGATTTTGCAATCTCTAGTTAGATTGATCTTGTTTTACAGTTGCTGAACCTGAAAGGAGGTTTAAGCAAATTAGTCCTGGAAACAGAACAAAATATTATGATAGCACTGCAAACTTCTGCATCCACTCTCTGATCAGCTACTGGCCCCGTGATTGGTGTTTATTATCGCATTTGTCAGCGTTTCCATTATAAACACCCAAGTGTGGAGGGTTTATAACTCAGCTATAAAAATTCCCTCTGGAATGAAACTTGATAAGTGAAGTCTTAGTCCAATGACACTTTTCTTCTTTTCTCTTACAAACTTTAAAATAAATTCGTTTTTGAAGTCATGGAGGTACTAAGCAAAAGTAATGGAAAAGTGGCTTTGACTTCATTTTCCGATTGGTGATTCTTCTCAAAGAGATTTTCTATATGACCCTATCGGTGCTTTCAACTAACTTGGACTTCTGTTTTTTGGTGGTTTTATTTTAATTAAAAATAGCTAAGATACTGAAGCTTAAAATGTGACTGCTGTGCGTGCTGAGTCCCTGTTTTCATAGGAATTCATTGTTTTACTGGGTTTGAATACTACTAATCTGCAACAATGACAGCCAAGCTTTTCCTAATAATACAACAGAATAGTTACAAGGCTAGATAGGTGTGCTGGTTATGCTCTTTTTGCAGTACAGTAAATTGTTACTTTTTCTAAAAATTTGCTAAATATAATCAGTTCAAATTATTTGCTCTTAAACTTTGCTCAAAAAATGCTTGTTTTAGATAACTGAGATGAACTTCTGTCACAGCAATGTATCCAGAATAAAAGAATTGACAGAATGAAAATATTCAATTGTAATTGCCTAGAATTTTAGCTTTTTAAGAAGTGCGGATCAGATATTATTTTAAAAATTGTCTTTCATCCAACTTTTGATTTTTCCCTTCTCTATCCTAGTTTTAGCAGTTACCTTTTGTCTGACTGGCACTAAAGTTTAAGCCTTTGAGTTTTTCACAGCTACTACTCACTCTGCTGATCACCAGCTGCAGTCCAGTTCGGTGGTCCTTACATACCTGAAATTCCTATTTCTCCAAAGAAGTCAAAATAGGGGAGTAATTCTGTTATCTTTACTTTTGTGATACAATTTTCCACATCAATATATACTTATAAAGACTGTAATATATTCAAATTTTTGTATGCACTATATTATCTTCGTGTGGCTTTTACTGTTCTGGAAGGCTTCAGTGCCACAACGGTGACTCAGACCATCTCCTCCCACGCTGAGGGGTTTTGAATGGTTTCCACACAGAGTTGTTGCACTGCAGAAGGACAGGCTTCACTATTGTTACACATGGCTTTATTTCAAACAAGTAATCAGGCACACTGAGATTCTAGGCCTGTTTATGTTTTTGTCATACCTCTGCCATAATTTCAAAAAGAGAGATAAAGTGTATCCTGTTGGTTTAACTGTCTCTCCTTAGCTCTGAAAGCAGAAGAAAGATAACTGTCCCTGTGAGTTCCAGTTCCATCTTCTCTTGCTCCAAGCCTTGCAGGGGATCAAGGAAAAGTAGTACATTTTATGATTTTCTACACAGCAAAGAGGAACTCTGTGAATGGAGAGTCTTCAACATAAACACATGCACTGAATGAAGTTAATTCAGATGTTGATATTTCTTTTTACTTCTAGCATTGTTTAGTTACTATGCAGTCTTTAACCTTGTTAATGATTATATCTTTTGAAACTTAGAGTTACCAGAGGGAAGAGTGGTGGCTATAGAACAAAGGATGCAGGAACAGATATACCACAGCAACCACCATTACTGCTTGAACTTTTCGGGTTCATGGGGGGATAGATGACGTCTCTGATCTCGCTAAAAGGTAGCTTAGCAAAGACTTTCAAAACAACCAATGATTTACGATTGTTCATTATTTTGTGTGGCCAAGATGAGATCTCATATAAAGATCCTGATGTCACTGCTGAAACAAAAGTTGTGACCTGAAGCCATAGCCATCATTTTGGTGTTTGATGGTGAAATGGAGGTGCGCAGCTCCACTAGCCCTTTACTCTTCAGCTGTGAATAGTGATTACAGTGAAATTATTGCTCATATCCAGTGTTGCTGGGAAACTGTATTACATTTTACAGTGCCCTGGGTTCCCTACTCAAGCTCTTAGGGGCTTGGCAGGGCTGCTTCCATGTGGAAATGTGTGTAAAAAGGCACTAGGCTTTGCTTCCAGACCCCTGCAGTGGGAAGGGGCCATGCTGTCTCCAAGAGGTGTTTCTGGGTAAAGTGCCATCTGCCCCCTAAAAAATATACCAAGAGACTAGAAATATAAAGAAAAGTTGCAATAAACAGAAACTTTTGCATGTGTAAGGGAAGACTCAAGAAAGCCTTGGCACCGTGCTCCAACCCTAGACCTGGTTGCTCTTTGAATTTGCCTTTTAACTCTCCACTGCTCTGCTTCCCTCATTCCTGGCAGAGAGAAGGCCCTTGCACTACAAAGAATGTCTCCTTTAGAACACATTTATTTGGGAAAAGAATGTAAAACCTGATAGAGCTAGATCCAGCCACAGCGCAGCAGATTTCATGTTGCAAGTGTGCTATATTTTCTATTAAAGCTGGCGCCAGCGATCACTTTCTGCCATTCAGTCCACTCCATGTGGTTGTATATTTTCTTAATGAGGATCTGAAATCAGCCTCTTTCACTTAACTGACAGTCTGCCAGAATTATGCCATCTTTCCAAATGCAGAGATCATATGATCCATCTGTTGTCTGCAGCCATGCAGGGGAAACATTTTCCAAAGAGAAACGTGGGTTGGCCCCAAAAGTATGTAATTATCCAAATGCTGAAGTGTTTCAGATGTTTCAAGGTGCTCTTGGACCTGACTTTGGCCATTGAAGCTCCTATGAAGTCTTTTAGAATAATGTACATAACTAAGTCATTGAGTTGCCAGGAAATTTTTGTAGTACAGGAGTAATTTTAAAATAATTTTTAAATAACTTCGAGCTGAATCAGATATTTAGGCCTCAGCAACATCATCTGGGGACTCTTGTGAGTACTTACAATCTTAAGTAGTTCACATTTTTGTTGTTAATATTATTGCATATGATACAAAATATAAAGAGCATTAAGAGCACTAAAACATGCAGAAAGATGTTTTAGTCTATTTTAATAATTTTTTAACTATATGCTAGAATACTGCAGTAACTCTGCAACATCATTGACTCTCATAACTCTGCAAACTACCAGATGCAAAAGAAGTTATAGGATGATGAATAATAGTAATGGAGAAAAAAAAGGGAAAAGATGATTGAGAGACTGTAAAATGAAGGGCTATCTCAGATCTTTCTCTGCCTTACATGAAGGCGCGTGGAATTCATTTCATATTACATCTGACTCAGTTTAAATTTTCCTTGCAGATATCTCAAATGTTGCCAAATATGATTAAACTGACAGTTTAGGCCCTCATCGGGTGCCACCTCCTTGACGTACAGAACCCAAATTTTAATCATGAGCAAATGGAGCTTTCTCTGAAGTACTGATAACTGTGCTCGAACTACTAAACAAACCCTTGGTAAGATGAACTTTAAGTCCTATTGCTGCAAACACCTTTACCAGCCTCAAGGCATTAAATTTGGAAACATGCACCTTTATTCTGTCAGCTGTGCTTGGCTTGACAACAGCGTAAGTCAGTTCTCACTGTTATATGTTTCAGACATCCAGGAACAGAATAATTTCCGCATCCCCTCCCAGATCACAACTGCCATACCTATAGGCAGAAGCACATTACATTGAGGAGGTTCTGTGATGTTAATAGCATGGGGTTTGCCCATGGAGAGAAATAATGCTATAATGAGAACACAGAATTTTTCATATTTAAAATGTGCAGGCATATCTCCTGAAATACATAAACCAAACCAAACCCCAAAAAATCCCAAACAAACAAAACAAAACAAAAAACCAAAACCAGATAAATTTCTCATCTTCTTTTTGAGAGTAGTAGAAATATGAATCTTTAGCGTACCATTGGCCAAATTATTTGAAGGATCCAGTGCATAAGCCAAATATTTGACTGGAGAGCATTTTGGTCTGTAAGACCAGTGTTTTTTGCCTTCAAGCTGGAAAGACATGCTAGATGCCTGAGAAGGACACAGCAAAAGAAAAGTTCTAATGACATCTACTTCAATCCTGCTTCCCCTTACAAAACACAGTTCTTGTGAAGCTATGGGTCATTAGAAATATTTATTGTGAGGGTTTCTGAATCACTTCCATAGCACATAAACACCAAATATCACCCTAAAGATGAAGTGTGACCTCAGACATGAAAAGAGAAGGCTTTACGCCCAAAGTATTTCCTTTCGCTGCAAACACCCCGTGACACATTTTCAAATGACAGAAAGTCTACACAGAGACTGGTAATGAGCATGGTGGAAATGCAGGTGACACCATGGAGGTTTCTTAGTGAAAACCTAGGGAAAACACAAACCTATATTTGCTGTGGTTTTTTCCCACTCCACGTGTAATGCTACTACTGCCTGCATGGCGCTGCTCTCCTGCGTCTGTATTGCAAATGGGGTGATGCTTATCTGCATCATTTGTGGTGCCACAGCTGTTACCGAGCAGCTGCTAATCCATTCCCTTCAATTTTGATGCCCTTACAGTAGCACCTATTCCAGCATGGACTTCACAAGCCATTTTCAAATGCTCTTGAGCAAAGTTTAATGGCAACTTTTTGTCATATAATATTTTGCTAACTTCTATGGCTTATGGAGCAGCAGAAATCCTTTTTTCCTCAATGAACAGTTTGGGAGGGACATGTGCGAAGAAATACAATGCCTCCCATTCCCATAACCATAAGGAATGAAAAAGAATGCTCTACCTCTGTATAGCAGTGTAACTTGTTTCTGATATACATTAGGTCTGTGGGAATATGAAGGGCTGTTTCTTGCAGTAAGAGCTGAGTGACTGCATTGCCTTTTTTCCTCCTGTCTGTATGCCTTTGGGTTGGCCCCTCACCCTTAATGTGAGCAATTATGAAGTGCTTCCTATCATACATCTGATTTAGCATTAAGAACTTAATTTCCCAACAGTGCATCTAATCTTTAAAGATGGCTATTTTTCTTCTTTTTCTGGATGAAATTTCCTACCCACAGTGAATTCTGTGAGGAAATGGTAGGACTTAGACAGTTAACCTGCCAGCTACACTAACAAATCAGATATTTTGACATCTAGACCAGACTATTAGTTCCTGCAATGAACTGACAACATGAAACCACAGATGGAAGGATTTGGTGTTGCAAAATTTTACCCGCCAAATTGGAGGCTATGTTGTCCTCTCGGAAGAAACAGCCCATTCTGGGATGCATCCTCAAGAAGGAGAATGTGGCAGCTGTTTCACTTTTCACAGCAACATGACACAGTGTTATAGGAAAGAAAATACAGAGAGTTATCTTAGTTGATTGAAATTAAGCCAAATGACAGTGTGCCATACCACAGCCACTCAATTACATACGTTGAATGTAGATAAAGTTGTAGTTACCCATAATGGACTTTGGCCAAAAGACAACATCATGAATCTTTCCAAGACACTAAAGGATTTTCACTGACCAAAACTTTAACATGTTGGCAGATAACAGCTAGGTTGAAGGCCATGTGGGGATAGCAAAAATAGATCATAAATGTCACTGTAGATAGCATATGGCTGTAAGCCACTGAAATATAATTGATCAAACTTCTATCTGTTTGGAAGGAATGATGACCATTTTACTGTCAAATAATCCAGATTCAGCAAAAATTCCTGCAGACATACGTCATTCAAATTACTCAAACCTCTGATACAATGATTACAAGGAAGCAGTGCAGTAAGCTCTGTGAGGCTGTAGCTTGTTTTAATACTGGTTTCTTTTTTATTAAAATGGATGCTCTAAACACTATGCGTTGTTGTAGAGAAAAGGATTACTAACTGAAGGTATAAAGTTCACTGTTTTGAATTAAAGCCCTTGCTATAGTCCACTGCACATCCTCTACCTTTAAATTAATTACAGCATCTGCTGTTGCCAAGAGCTGCATTAGTCTTTTTGCAAAGTGTGAAAAACAAAGTCTAACATTAGATCAGACATTAGAAAATGTCATAAATTGCTCAAATATGAAGTGAGACATAAACCTGAACATATTTTAGAGTCAGAAGAGTATTTTGGAACTAGGTCTCTGCTCTGACTTTGAAAATCTGGGCCATATCTTAATGCTTAGGGTCCAGTCCATATATGTCCTACTGAGCTCAAAACATCCTTTTACTTACTAGGTCAGCAATAACATTTCCACTATGCAGTAAAATGTGGATGTTTTGAAGACTGGAAATTAATTACAACCTTCTTGAAAAGGATTACTTTTTAATAATGAAAAATTCCACAAGTTCAGCTAAATATTAGAGAACAATGACTGATGCTTTATTCCAAAGGCAGCCTTTCTTACATATCTCTTATACTCTTAGGCTGGACCCACTATAATTTTTATTTTATTTAAAATTTAATTGACCCTTTTTAAGACTTGATCCAAAGCCCACTGAAACAGTCTCCTTGACATCAAAGGATTTTGGACCAAGTCCTTAATGAATGTAAGCACAAATGTTCTAAAAGGAGAAACAAATATTTCTCTGCTTCTGACATGAACTATTTTTAGTGCTGCAAGGTCAGACAGTAGATTTTGGCATGAGAATGTTTGCTATAGATACTTTTCAAGGCAGAGGCAGTACAGTATTTTGCATAAATACAAATACAGATGTTTGTTTGGAGGTCAGAGTTCATAAATAGTCAAGTACGTACGCAGATTCATGAACAGTGAATGTGTGCTAATTTACTTTAACATATCAATAAACTACTACCTCTCTGGAAAACTGCCTTTGGAATTTGGTAACCAAGATTTGTGCTCTAGATCAGCATAATTGTTGACCTACTATATGATCTCTGGTCAGAAAATAAAACCAAAATGTGGACCTATGGACAAATCAGTCCCTTGTAAGCAAGGTAACCAAACCGTCATCCTATATTCTGGAGGAAAGAAAATGGGATGGAGGCTGTAAAATGAGGAGTCATGATGGGTAGCACATCTTTAGGCATCATAGCTGATAGCCCATAGCCCAAAACAATTATAATCTCCCCACGTAGAAAGGAATATGCAAACTTTGATCCATGCTGACTGCCTTTTCTGAAAGGAAATACAACCTGGCAGAGATGGAAATAAACCCCTGCTCCCTCAAAAGTTCTTCTATCTCTGAGCAGGTGTCCTTAGAAGTAAGGTAATTGTGGAAAGAATAAGAAGGGTGTTCATTTCTGTGAACCTTTCCCCTCCAGGCTCACCTCCTCTGCATGGCTACAGCCAGCCCCTGTGTGATCTAGGGCCGGGACGAGAAGGTGGATGGGTTCCAACTTGGAGACCTGGCATTCAATCAGCCTACCAATCAAAAAAAAACCCATTTCCTTTGCCTAGGAAAGCATATGTGTATGTTGGGATGAACTTCCATGCCCTTTCCCTCACACCAGCCTTTGCTGCCCACCTATATTCATTATGAGATATGGCTGCTTCTCACATGACCTTTCTTTTCATCTTCATCTGTGAGATTCCAAGAGCACCTGAAAACCTTAAGAAAGAAGACCACATTAGTAGGAAGCACAGGGGGGATCTTTCCCAGGGCTGCAGACATGGCTAACAGGGTAAAAGCCCACTTCCATGCTGAAATTCTGGCTCTGTGGCTCTGATTCTAATTGCTTGAGCTGCAGGGAATTTGAGTCCACCCGTAAGAAGAAGGCTTTATGGAATGCTGTATCCATCACCTGTGCTGGAGGTGCACCCTCCCCCACCTTGGAAGAAAACAGAAGAATTTGTAGCTAAAAGGGCCTGAACTTTTATGGAGTTTCCATGGGCCAAGTGTACTGAAAGTCTGAAAATATAGATTTGAGTAATGTGTGGGAGCAGGAAGAATACAAGAAAAAATACATAGTTCAGGAAAGATGGAAGAAATGGAAAAGAAAAAAAAATGAAAGGAGCTGAAATAGCCAACAAGCTCCACTATTAATAAAAATAACTATTATCCCCTGGAGTGTAGATAAGGTTGTTTTAATAAGCAGTTTTTTCAGACTTAGATGTGAAACTGCATAAACAAGACCCAGAGCCATAATTAGGGGCAGAGCTCCACCACAGCATTAGATATGTTGATCTCTTGTGATGGGAGGCACTGGTCTTGTCTAGGATACATGAGAGGATACCACTCAGGCTTCCACCGAGGTACTTAAACAGTCCCATCCACTGCCACCAATTATTTCTGGAGCTGAATAAATATTTTACATAAAAACACGTGTTGGAAATAATTTCAGCTTTTAATTTATTGGGAGACCTGTCTCCTGTATGGGATTGCCAGTTTGCTAATAGGATATAGGTATTTCTCGGCCTTGCATGGAATAGAGAGCTGGGAAGAGAGGATGGATGCAGGAGATGCCGAAAGCCGTGCTCGGGGGGCGCAGCGCTCCCTGCCGCCGGCTCGGAGGCGGGAAGGATGGGCGACGGGACCGGACGCGCACTGGGGACATTGGGAACACTGGGAACAACGCTGTCACATACTTTTATGGCAGCAAGCTGCTAGGACTTTTACATGAACGGCCACATGACAACGACCTTAAAAATTAAATAAAAATCATTGTAGTAATTTTGACAATGAAACTGAGGCGTTAGAGGAACTCCGTGTTATCCATGTGTTCTCCAGAGCTTCCGAAAGAAGGGAGTGTCAAAGCGCCGGCAGCTGGAAGCACATCGGGGGGAAGTGTCCTTATGTCTGCGGAGGATCCGTGTCCCGGATCTTCCCCCAGGACCCAGCACGGCCGCCCCCCGGGTAGGCAGAGGCGCTGCGGCCGCTTGGGGACACCTCAGCGAGAAAAAACACTCGGGGCTCGCTGAAACACGAGCGAACAGACCCGGGAGCGGGAGGGCAGCACCCCACGGCCGCGAAGCTCGGGTGACCCAGCCTGACGGGGCTCGGGCTGCCGCAGGAGCACGGCCAGTGCCCGCCTGGCTCTGCTCAAGGCGGGAGCGACTCACCTGGGAGCCGCAGCGGGGCCGGCGGGGAATCGTGCCCTCCGGTGGCCGCCGGCCGCACAGCCCGGCCCGGCCCAGCAGAGCCGCCCCGCAGCCCCAGCCCCGCCGGCGCAGCCGAGCCGCACCGCGCCCACCCACGCCTGGCCCAGGTAGGGAGGACGAATGACGGGAGATGCTTGTCAGCTTTTCCGCGTCCTTGGTTGTATGAGCTGCCGCGGTGATAGGAAGGAAAAGAGAGGTGAAAGAAGACGAGAAACGGGTCCCACTCTCATGCCCTTTATATGTTCATTCTGCCCGTTTGCTCTTGCTGTGCAGAAACTTGTACCAGGGCACAATGAGAGTTCTCAGCCTGTTTCCCAGTGTGCTTTCTACACGGAGCAAGTTACAGCATAAACACCAGTGTGGAAAGTTGCTAGGTGCTCCTCATCCCTTTTGAAGGGCTATAGTTCTGACCAGGCTTTCACCTAATTTCACCATAGGAATTAAAATACCTAGCCATGGAAAGTAGTAGAGAAACTCCAGTTGATTTCAGTGGTCTTGGCAACATAAAGGTAAAATTTCTGAGGAAACACCCGACTGAATGTTTCAGCATCAAAACACGCAGGCAGGCTGTCTCTAAGTGTGCATGTATGTAACACATTGCTCAATATCCCAAGCAATCACCAGCAGTGAGAGTTTTACCACAGCGAACAGCCTTTGTGAACTAAATTACATATGTATGTGCTTGCTATATGAGGAATAGAGAACAGCCTTATTGCAATCCAACTGTAATTGGTGTGTATGCACAATGTGTGTAACACATTGATAATGGGCAACACTGTAGTTGTAACCACCAGATCTTCAGCGCATTAGTTCTTAAACTTCTGCACTGATTTATAAACAGGTAGACAAAATTGGGCCTTTCATTCATTCTTAGAAATCAAGGAAAGAAGCAACCTTCTGACCTGCTCCCCTCAAAAGCTGTGATGTTTCTGCCTGGCTAAGGCAGATACTGTTTGTCCCACCCTGTGAGTGTCTCAACAGTTAATGCGTGCCTACAGAAGGGCTGGAATAAAGTTGGGGGCATCCTTAACAGCTATTTCCCTGTGATCAACCATGACCACAATGATCATCACAGACCAACTTACTCCTCATTTCTTCCTCTCAGGAGTTTGTCATTTATTTGGCTCTGTGTTCACAGCCATACCTGTAATCCACATGGTTGCTTTACCAGCATTATAACTCACTGCACAGGTGACAAAGTGCTGGAGTGTTCTGGGTCCTGCCAGTGCTCCCTGTAAGAGCTCATTCCACAACACATATTTTCATGAGCTGAGGCTCAGGGAAGCTTGCCGGAATGGACTTGGAAGTACCTCTAGAAAGGCCTTGGATCTGTTTGCAGTTTTACTTGCTACCACCAAAGAGTGAAACAGGGCTGAGATTCTGCCCAAGGAGCCAGGAGAGTTCTTACCCAAGCCATGCCTATGCATAGAGGAGAAAAGGACATGGCATCCTTTATCCCATGCTCCAGAGTGGTCTGCAGGACTACCTTAGTGGCTCAGTGGAGGTTCAAAACAGGTGGCTTAACATTGCATAACTAAAATACAGTTATTATTTAAGTGTGAAAAGCGAAGGCTCCACCTCAATTCCCATCAGAACTGTAGATTTCAAAATATACCAGAATTTAATTTATTTTCTTTAATCTCTGCACAGACTTCATCCCCCTTCCCTCCTGACACACACACGTGTATTCACACTGCTAGAAATCAACAGTACATGCATGCACAAACACATCCTCACATATATACACACCAGTATGACTTTCTGTCTCACACAGACCCCCAGACATGACTCTGACACATCTACCCTCCCCCTGACACAGCTCCACACACCCCAGCACTAGGCAGGGTTGCTGCCTGTCAGCAGGCCTGGGGGATCCAGGCAGGCTCCCACACCCAGCCCAGTGCAAGTCCCTCAGGACAGATTGTTGCCACCACAGCTCGTCTGGCCCCTGCACTCCTGTGTGGGTCTTGGCAGTAACATCATGGGCTTAGCTGCCTTTTGCTCCTGAGCCCATAATTTGTGAATCAGCAGTAAAAAAAAGGCCAAAATGAAGATGATGGGGGGCTTTTGTGCAGTCCTGGTTCATACAGCAGTGTGCAGGTCCCAGATAGCACCACATGAGTCCTGCTAAACACTGCTTGTTGCTTTTGCTGCAGTTTACATAAAGAGTAGCTGACACTAAGCCCAGCTATCTACTATGGTCAACCCCACTCCTCTCTCCTCAACTCCCTCCCTACATTTCTCCCTTTTTTCTATTTTTACAAACTATGTAATACTGCTTCTTCTCTTGTCCTTGATTCCTCCACACACCCTGCTCTACACACCCTTCTCCTACCCCATGACAAGCAGGTGATGTCCTGCATCCCATTAAAAGTTCAGGTGACCCTGACAAGTTGTGCCTCCTGCCAGATCAGCTCAGGAGGTGCTGCCCCTCCCTCCTTTCAGGCAGCAGCATCCTATTCCCAGCAAGGTAATAGCTATCCAGGTTTGGGTTTGTGCTTTAATGTTTTTTCCCATAAGAAGAATGGGAGAGGAAGGAAGGAAGGAAGGAAGGAAGGCCCCTAGAGCCACCTACAGATGCTCAGCACTACTGTTTCCAACACTTCTTCTGTAATGACACTGCTTGACACTCCAGAGAAGCAGTGAGGCTCTGGGTACAGGTAAAATTATTGGTGAGAGGTGGAAGGAGAGCCAGCTCTTCTTACCTTGGGATCAACAGCTGCTGCCAACATAAGGGAACCCCTGAAGCTCTCCGGACAAGCTACGGTGTTAAGATGAGTGGAGAGGCCTGTGGTTGCAGAAGACACAGCAGGAACAAGCCAAAAGCCAGGGAAGCTGTGCAGGCTCACTGTGGGTCTGTGTGCCGGCGTGCCTTCTCTTGCCGGCTAAGGTGGTCCCTGTTTCCTCCCTGGTCGTGTTTCCAGCTGTTTCCCAAAAGAGAAGGTTTAGGGAAGACTGCTATGTGCTCGCACCGCGGGATGGAAGACCCGAGGAGGAGAGCTCGCCGAGAGGGGCAGCGAGCGGAGAAGCGTCGGGACAGCTCCGGCGGCGGCGGGTGCTCGACGGGCACTGCGGTGGGGCCGGGGTCAGCGGCCGTGGCGGGCCGGCTGCCTCTCTGCGGCGGCCGCGCAGGGTCCTGGCCCCTGGCAGCTCCCGGGATGAGACGCCTCTGCCCGGAGGAAAGGGAGTCAGTCCCCAGGCAGAGGGGAGAGATGACTCTTTTCCCCGGAGAAGATAATAGCGCTCTTCCACAAGCCTTGTCTTATTTCATGCCTGGGATTTATCGCTCCCCTGTTATTCCGTTCGCCCTGTCCGCTCTCACACCTGGAACAAGCCAGGGAGCCACTGCGTTGCCGGCACTGCCCGCTCCGCCCCGCACCCGGCGGTGCCCGTCCAGGCGGTGGCTGCCAGGCCGGCAGCGGAGGAGCGCGATCCCCACGCAGGGAGCAGAGAGAGCTTCGCCCCGTTTACTGATGGATGGCAATTTCTAGCTTTCCCTCCCAGGCGTTCCCCGTTCGAATCTGAGCTGTTGTTAAAAAGACACACCACCTGCTCTGTGCTGCCAGCGAGCGGGGAAGGAGGCACAAAGGCGGGGGATGGGAAGAAACAGCTTTGGTTGCAAACACAGAAGAGAAATTAAAATAAATAATCTCTTTTCCCAGGAAGTGCCGGACTCGGGCGCCTTGTGGGAGGACGGACTGAAGTAAGTGGTCAGCACACACAGAGTGTGGCAAAGACGGTCTGTACACCCTTCCGTCTCCCGGTGTGCCAGGCTGGAGACGCCAATCCTCCCAGGTTTCTGTTAAGACGAGCTCAGGGACTGGTGCTTATACATGTACGAAGCCAGTACTTGGTTTCCCCGCTGCTTCCACCTCTGAAGATGGCTTTCTCCAAGAGCAGTCCTGCAGCCTGACAGGACGAGGCTGTGCCGCCAACCCTCCCCAGCCCAGAAATGTGCGACTCCCTCGGCAAGTCAGACCCCGGGGGAGCTCAGTGATGGTAGCGCGGCGTGTGCTAATGCGGGACGAAATTAGGATGCGTCTGGATGCTGCCCCGCGGGTAATTTCCCTTTCCTCCTTTCCGCTGCAAGCCGTGCCCGCTGCGGCGAGGAAAGCCGGAGAGGTGCGGGCTTCCCCCAGCCGCTCGGGGAGGTTGTCCCCAGCACAGGCACTAAGAGGCCCGCGGACCCCTCCGCAGCAGCGCACGGGGTGCTGGGCACCCCCATAACCTCCCGGCCCGGCCCCCCCGCACCACCCCAAAGCCGAGAGCGAACCGAAGGAGTTTGAGAGAGAAACCACGGAGAGCGAAACCGAGAAAGAAGTTGGGGTAAGGATGTATGTATGTGTGTGGGGGGGGAAGCCAGATCACTTGTGAATGGCTTGAAAAAAATAATTGGGGGAGGGCGTGGAGGGGGGGAAGCGGAAACTTTCCTATAAAACTCAGCAAAAGTCCCTCCTCTCCACGTCAGGCCAATGACACTGCTGCCCCCAAACTTTCCGCCAGCAGGAGCTATAAGAACCTCCAAGTCTTCAACTTTCTCCCAATCCCAGACACCTCGAAGGGGCTCCAAGGAGGGATCGGGAGGGATTTTTTTTTTTGGTTGGTCTTTTTATTTTTTTCCTCTTGGATCCTGATGCCATCCCCCCCCCTCCCCCCAAAGTGAGGTCCTCCCTCCTTCCTTCCCTCCTCCTTCTCCTCGCAGGCCAGCGAAGCAGCCGATCAAGGGGGAGCTGGCGGGTTAGGTGCCCCCCTCTTCTCCCTGCCCTCCCCCCCCTCCCGGCCCGCTTCTCGCGTCTCCCCCCAGAGATGATGCAGCAGGACGAGTCAAACTC